>WOGR01003719.1:0-15548 GCA_015342045.1 Leptinotarsa lineolata | reverse complement strand
ATGTCTCGGAACTCGGAACATAAGTAAACAGAACAGCACGCCTCTGAAATATGTCATCTTGGTTTGTCTCATTCAGGTAACAGATTCATTGTCCTTTAATAGCTATAACCGATGTTGCCAAATGATGAAATAGAAACGGATCCCTTTAAATGTTGAATGCATTATTTCGTTCCTCTTTTTTTAATATTTAAATAATTTTTTGAAGAAAAAGATTGAAATGACAAGTTGTTTTAGAGCTCATTTATGAAAACTACTTGATTTTTGTCAGGAGGAACATTCCCCAATTCTGTTCGCTTTCGTCGAAAATTATGATTGAACTGTCATTCGATTTGTAATTTCACAAATACTTATTTGCGATTCGAGCAAAAGCGCTAATAGTTTGAAAATTATAATAAAAGAGAAATTCGTTTTTTGTAAATATTCCAAGGACTATTACCGATTTTCAAAATTTGAAAAAAAGATCCTTGAAGACCAAACAATTTGCTAAGAAAATTCTCACCTACCGAAACTGTAGCAACAAGATTTGTAATTTTAATTGAAAAGTGAAAATACGGGTGAAAAAATATTTTAATCCATCGAATACGAATTTCAATGAAGGATAAAAATTAGGTATCTGGAAGAGGGTTGAATAAACAATCATCATCCGACAATTTTTTTATCGTAGGTTTCTTCTTAATTATTCTTTTAATAATTATTTGAAAAATTAAAAACAAATAAATCGTTGCTTTATTCTTGATAAAAGCTACATTGATATAATATTTTTTCAAGTTTACATTCTTATTGTTAAAAAATAAACAGGGTGTTTTATTAGAAGCACTTTTCCCACAGTATCACAGAAATACTGTCTCCCAACGCGAGTTTCGCTAACCAAGTTAGCATCATCAGAGGATGACTACAATAATATATTATTCATGAATTTTTCGGGAATTTTCTGATCTGATGATAAGAGAAAATTTGCATAACTATTTATTTCTGCCAGAAAATATCAAATAGTAGGTAACCATTTGTTTCGAAAAATCATTATTTTCACTACTCTTATGTATTCAAAGAAATATTTCTCACTCTTTACTTTATACTTTTAAAAATTTGAATAAAAACAATCATTAATTTGGAAGACAAAAGAAATAAAATGAAAAAAAAGAAAAAATGTTTGTTATAAAATTATACCCAAAATAAAGTATGAAAATTCATTTATTTATAACAAACTGTCCAGGAAATTATTGAAGAATTCAAAATAGCAAAAATATTATATTTTTTCAGATAACAAATAATTCAGAAAAAATATTTATATTTACGGGCAAAATTCAATAATTGCAATTATTTTTGAAATATTTTTTTTAATTTATTACTCGCAAAATAATCGATGCATTTGTTTATAAAAATGGTAGTGAAAAAATGAAAATATGTTATCTAATGTAGCTTTCATTATTGAGAAAACAAACCAATCGGAATATTTAATTTTTTTTTTCATTTCTTCATTTAAGCTCTTAATTTTCAACATCTTTGATTACTGATAGATCAACTGTTGATTGATATTTTTCAATTTTTCCAGCGAGAAAGCATAAATAGCTTCAAAAATGGAGAATAAAAGCATAATTAAGGGGAAAATTGCGATAACAGTTTTTGCTGGAGGATTATTGCTTATTCAGCTTCCCATGAAGTACCTTTTTTTCATTCCTCAATATTCAACTATGATGGGTTATATATTTTTTTGTTGAATCGACTGGAACGGCATCGGGTGTACAAATCGAAGCATCCGTGTTTATCCATATTTTTACCTTCCAATTAAAACTATAAATCTTGCTGCAACAGATTCGTAGGGTGAATATTGTTTCAGTACATTTTCTTCTCTTCAAGGATCATTTTTCAAATCTTGAATATCTGCATATTCGTTGTACTAAACTATTTATAACTATTTATAATATATTACCACAATTTGGCTGAAATCAAAAATTACTCCTTGTCAACTTGAGAATCGAATGACAACTTGTTCATAAATCTAAATGTAGGCGAACTGAAGTTACGTGAAATTTAATTTGTGAACTAGACTTCGTCGACTGAACGACACGAATCCATTGAGTGTGGAAAAGACAATTTTCGCATGTCGGATACAGCATTTTTCCTACGAGTGTGAAAATATAATGAACCTAAAATTTTCAAACCAATGATGAACAATATTAAAATCGACTGGACAATTCTGTTTTTGTTGTAATTCCGTAATATATACCTATCTGTTCTAATAATAAAAAAATTCGGGGCATTGAGCAGATTCAACGATGAGCGGAAAAAATTTGTTAAATTCTTGTTCAGGTCGCTGAATTCTTTGATACTCTGCTTTTCCAGGATGTGACAATCTTTTTCCCATTTTTTCGGGAATTCTTAATGCAAAATTTTGCCGCAGTAGTAGATTTCTAGCCACTAGTCAATGTTGATGTTAGCCCCCATAGACTGCTAACACCTTGGCTGGCGACGCCGGAAACAATGGCCAGTGATTTCTCAGGGTTGAACCCTTCGTTCAATGTTTTACGATACACCCTTAATTTAAAATATTTACTTATATCGATATATTTCTACGTTTTATTGAATTGAATACTTCGACCACAAGGATGAAGTACAATTTTTTTAGATAGATAGATAAATCATGCACGTTGGATGTATGAAGCTGTCATTAGCTAACAGTCAAAATAAAATATGCACGAACATGCCCATTTATAGTTTTTTACCACATTTTTAGTTGCTATTTTCCATTAGCACTTCGGAATATAATTGAAGTATCATAAATAGACTAACCTATTTTTACGTCGTTATCAAATTGCCCTTGTATGAATAGTTTACTTGCAATTAATGTAATTATCCTGATATGTGATGGATAATAACTTACCATAGATAATGCGTTAAATTACCTAAGAACATGCTTTCTTTTGAGAGAACATGTATATTACCATTACAGAACAGAACTGTTCAGCCCAGTGCGAAAAGTGTCCCGTAATATAAAACATCAAAAAAAAACACTTCTTCAAACACTCTTAGGAGAAATAATTATTTCTTATAATTTCAAACATTTAATTAAGTTTTCCTTTCAGTGCTACGAGAGTATCCTACCGATACCACATGTCTCTGAGTCCTTTGGACGGTACCCTGTACATATCTGACCCGGAGTCCCACCAAATTATCAAAGTTCGAAACACAGATGATTACAGTGATCCTGACCACAACTGGGAAACTGTTGTCGGATCCGGGGAAAGATGTCTTCCTGGAGATGAAGCACATTGCGGAGATGGTGCCTTAGCTAGAGATGCTAAACTAGCATATCCAAAAGGTGTTGCAGTATCGAACGACAACGTTCTATTTTTCGCTGACGGCACCAACATCAGAATGGTTGATAGAGATGGTATTGTAACTACTGTCATAGGAAACCACATGCACAAATCACATTGGAAACCATTACCTTGCGAAGGAACCTTGAACATCGAAGAGGTTCACTTACGTTGGCCAACCGAATTGTCCATCAATCCACTGGACAACACGTTGCACATCATAGATGACCATATGATTCTCCAGTTGACTCTAGATGGCAGGGTTAAAGTAATCGCAGGGCGGCCACTACACTGCGCGTCGCCACTTAGTGGATACGATATTGATCTTGCAACACATGCTACTCTGGTGATGCCACAGAGCATTGCATTTAGTCCTTCCGGTGAATTGTTTGTGGCGGAGAGCGATTCACAGAGGATAAACAGAGTGAGAGTGATCGGAACCGACGGAAAAATATCACCATATGCTGGAGCTGAATCGAAATGTAACTGTCTAGAGAGAGGTTGTGACTGTTTTGAAGCAGATCATTTCCTGGCTTCTAACACTAAATTCAACACGATATCTGCTGTTACAGTCAGTCCAGACGGCCATGTACATATCGGAGATCAGGCGAATTATAGAATCAGATCAGTCATGGCTAGCATTCCTGATGCCAGTGTTTCCAGGGAGTATGAGATATACTCACCAGAAAGCCAAGAGATTTATATATTCAATCGATTCGGGCAGCATATCGCTACTAAAAATATCTTGACAGGTGAATCAAGTTATGTGTTCACTTACAACGTCAACACGAGCAACGGTAAACTAAGTACTGTTACGGATGCTGCCGGTAACAAAGTGTTCCTACTTAGAGACTATTCTAGTCAGGTGAATTCAATAGAGAATACAAAAGGGCAAAAATGCAGGCTACGAATGTCCAGAATGAGAATGTTGTACGAACTGAGCACGCCGGATAATTACAATGTTACATTTGACTATCACACTCCAACTGGTTTACTCAAAACAAAGCTGGATAGCAGTGGTCGAAGTTACGTTTACAACTACGACGAGTTTGGTAGACTAGTTTCAGCGGTTACACCGACTGGAAAAATTATAAGCCTGTCTTTTGACCTGAGCGTGAAAGGAGCCACGGTTAGAGTTAGCGAGAACAATAAAAAGCCAGTCTCGATGCTCATCAAGGGATCCAGTGTATACACTAGACTGGAAGACGTCGAAAACAGAATCATGCTACTCGCAGATGGCAGCACTACTAGCATATCGTCGTGGACCCATAGTATCACAACAGACACTGTACCGTATAACGTACTAGCTGATAAAGAACCTATCTTAGGTGAAAGTTATCCGGTCCCAGCCAAACAAAGAACCGAAATCGGAGGAGACCTTGCCAATAGGTTTGAATGGAGATATTTTGTTAGGCCGAATCCAAACTCCAAAGGAAAGAACCTCGTACCGAGAACCATCACCAAAGTTGGAAAGAAACTAAGGGTGAATGGAGAAAATCTTCTCACCATGGAGTATGATAGAGACACAGCTTCGGTATCAGTGTTTATGGATGACAAAGTAGAATTACTCAATGTGACATACGATCGGTCGGCGAGACCGGTCAAATGGGGGCCACGAAATGGAATATTTACGGAGGTCGAGTTAGAATACGATAGATTCAGCCGCTTGAGTAAGTGGAAGTGGGGAGACTTGAGTGAGAGCTACGGTTTTGATAGGGCTGGTCGACTCAACGAAATCAAGTATGGGGACGGATCATCTCTAGTTTATGCATTCAAGGATATGTTCAGTAGTTTGGTGAGTACTTTTATTAAAATTATTTACTTAATAATAAGTATCGATAGAAAATCTCACAGCATTGTACCTAGTACAATTAGAATGATAGGGATTGGTGAATCAATATTTTCTTCACTCAGAAGCTACAAAAGTGGCAAAATTGAAAATTTCCAGATGTTCCTTGCATTTTATGACTGTCATCAATGCACTAGGAGTCACTGAATGGACGTCGCAATACTTATTTTCTGCTACCAAACACAAGAATTGTAACACTAACCAAGTTGGCGTGAGTTTACTTCATATCTTGAAGACGCAAACTTGGTTGGTGAAACACGCAGCGAGAAGAGTGTTGCAATTCTGGTGTTTGTAAGAAGTGCTTGGGTTCTTTCTACGCCAATTATATCTTTCAATTGCTATGAATCTACTTGAAATTTCACCTTAATTATGATTGACTTTACCATTTGTGAAATGAATAATTTTTTTTCAGCCCCTGAAAGTTAGCACTCCAAGAGGATCTGATTATCTACTTCAGTATGACGATTCTGGTGCTCTACAGTCTCTCACCACTCCAAGAGGGCACATTCATACATTTTCTCTGCAAACTTCTCTTGGGTTCTTCAAATATCAGTACTTTTCTCCAATGAACCGCCATCCATATGAAATAATGTATAATGATGACGGGCAAATTCTGGCAAAAATATATCCTCATCAGTCTGGGAGAGTATCCTACGTATATGATGACGCAGGAAAATTGGAAACCACTCTTGCAGGAATGAGTTCAACACATTACGTATATCACGAAATATTAGATCTCGTCAAGAATATCGAAATCATAGAACCGAACTTTGAAGTAAGGCAGGAATACAAGTACCACGCGGGAATTTTGAAAGATGAAAAACTCAAGTTCAATAGTAAAAGTGGACTAGATAATGCTCATTATAAATACCAGTATGATGGAAATGCTCGATTGTCTACCATTGACGTCGATATAAACGGTAAAGAACTGCCACAACTCCGGTTGAAATATAACCAAAACCTCGGTATACTGGAAGGTATAAGCGACTTGAGAATTTACAGAAACACGTTCAACAGGTCAGTCATGCAAGACACTACGAAACAATTTTTCACAATAACAGATTTTGATGATCACGGCCGAATCAAAACAATATTAATCAACATCAAATCATTCGACGTGTTCAGACTGGAAGTTGAGTACGATTCGAGAAACAGAATCAAGATGCAAAAACTACTCGTTGGGAGAACACAATTCATGGATAGAATAGCCTACAATTCAGATGGTCACGTATTGGAAGTTGTGGGTACCAGTAATTGGAAATATGTTTATGACGAAAATGGCAACATTATCGGAGTAATCAAAGAAAAAGACAAAATATCTCTAGGTTATGACAGCGGAGATCGGGTCGTCCAATATGGAGACGTTGAATTCAACAGTTATGATTCTAGAGGATACGTAGTGAGGAGAGGAGAACAAAAATACAGATATAATTCTAGAGGTCAACTCATTCATGCTTTTGAGAGAGATAAATTCCAAACTTGGTACTTTTACGATGATAAACAGAGGCTCATTTCGTGGAACGATGATAAAGGTAACATCACCCAGTACTTCTACTCCAATCCTTCGACTCCAAATCTAATTACTCACGTTCACTTCCCTAAATCTGGAAGAACGTTCAGGTTCCTGTATGACTCGAGGGACATTATAATAACAGTAGAAACATCGGAGCAGAGGTTCTATGTCGCGTCGGATCAGAACGGTTCGCCATTAGCGTTATTTGACATTAACGGTAATCTCATTAAAGAAATACGAAGAACTCCGTTCGGAAATATTCAGCTAGACACGAATCCGGACTTCTATCTTCCTGTTGACTTCCACGGTGGCATTTTAGATCCCAATACCAAACTTGTTTACCTGAATAAAAGACTTTACGATCCGATTGTCGGACAGTGGATGACTCCCGCTTGGGAAAATCTTGCAACAAAATTAACTACACCAACAGATGTCTTTATATATAGATTCCACAATAACGATCCCATCAACTCGAAGCTATCTATAAACTATATGACGAACCTCAACAGCTGGCTGAAAATGTACGGATATGATATGGAAAAGATGCTGGGATCTCAGTATATCGGGAATATGATATACAGACCCAAGGCTCTTGTTACAGCTCCTCAACTAGCACCCGATTTTGGAATTATGTCTGGATTGCAGTGCATCGCTGACAAGGTTAGTACAGATACATTTTAGCTAACATTTGTATTTTTAGGCCAGGCAGAAGGCTATATATGCAGAACAGAATTTACGTTACAAAAATTTGTTAGGTCATTTCAAACAAGCTATTATTTTCACGATAAATAGAGTAACATATACATAAGAATGTGCATATACTTGTTAGCTTGAAAGTAGGGCCCTGTTTGTAGATATCAGGAAATGCATTCTCGACTCCTTGTATTGAAAAGACAAGCTGTAATCTTTAAATTTTCTTTGGCATATGACAAAATCGGATGTTTTCAATGCAATAAGTCTCCAAAGCATAGCAAATGAGTTGAAAACGAGAGAATGTATCACTTTCACTTGAAAAAAGTTTTCTATATGCATATGTATATGATTGTTATATGCCATGTAATTTCACATATTTATTATCAAAACATAAGCTTTGCTATAATAATGTAGGTCTTCGGTTTTGAAATCTTTGGGTACATGTTGGAAAAATAAAATCAATAAAATCGGATACATAATTAAATAAAAATGTGAAATGACATTCTTTTATAGCATCATGTGACTAACATATTCCATATTCAAAAACTTTCAAGCTACAAATGCATCTTGAAATTCTCACTAACGCAGTGGTGTCGGTTTGATCAATCAATCATTCTTTATTTCAAATAGAAATTAATCCTGATATAGAGAAACATATGTATAAAAATGAATGAAAAAATGTAATGGTACTTATTACTAATACCTGAATCAATTATCTCTTAATGATAAACGTTTCCTAAAGTTGTCAGTATCTAGAAGCTTAGTACACCAATTCGAACTTTAAACAAATAAATATATATTCTGCGCAAATAAAAATATATTCTGCTCAAAAACGAAACCAAGAATTTTTATATAAAATTGCTTTTTTTGTTTTGTGTTTTCCTTGTTAACTAAGGCAAGATCCCAGACATTCCGTTTTTGTTGTATTTGCCATTTTCAAAACAAATTACCTTCTAATATTCTAGTGAATATTCATGTCACTAAATTGTTAGGTACAACGCTCTCAGAAGTTATTTACACAACTCAACAAATACCAGTATTATGACCTTGGTTTTAGTAATATCAATGGGATGCCGTATAACGATGTTTATTGAATCATAATTAACACTCGACTCTCGAATTTGATTTCAAATTTCATTTCAGATAAATGAAAAATTCATGGATCTCAGCTTCGTACCAAAGCCTCTCCTAAAAATGGAGCCAAAGACAAGGAACCTTCTGCCAAGGGTAGCCTACAGAAGATCCGTCTTCGGAGAAGGGGTCCTCATATCCAGAGCAGGAAGTAGAGCTCTAGTTAGCGTAGTAGAAGGAGTGAACGGTGTAGTGCAAGATGTAGTCACGTCTGTGTTCAATAACTCTTTCTTCTTGAATCTGCAGTTCAGTATCCATGATCAGGACGTTTTCTATTTCGTTAAAGACAATGTACTTAAAATTCGCGACGACTTGGAAGAGCTTCGTAGATTAGGAGGCATGTTCAACGTTTCAACGCATGAGATCACCGATCATGGGTCGTCTGTACCCATCAAAGAATTGCGGTTGCACAATCCTGACGCAGTAGTCATCATTAAATATGGGGCCGACCCCGATTTAGAGACGCACAAAATTTTGAGACACGCGCACAAAAGAGCGGTCGAACGGGCATGGGAAATTGAAAAACAACTGGTCGCTGCAGGTTTCCAAGGAAGGGGCGACTGGACAGAGGAAGAGAAAGAAGAACTGATATCTCACGGTGACATCGACGGGTACGAAGGCGTCGATATACACAGTATACATAAATATCCGCAGTTGGCTGATGATCCCGGAAATGTAGCCTTCCAGAGAGACACTAAGCGCAAGCGCAGGAAGAGTGGTGTTCGTCGTGGCAGAATACACAGACACGAGTCGTGATTATTTATTAAAAATGGTGATATTCATTAAAAACAGCAGAAATATTTTTATGTGCCATACTCAACATCAAATCAAACCCTAGTCGTGTTTTCAAACCTATTTACAAAGACAAATTAGTATTTTTAATAAATTCACGGCAATATTTTGGTACTCGCGAATGAAGCCGTGAAACTGTCCAATAAATATGTAACTGTGTTGTGTAAAAGCAATCAAAAGGCCTATTTGATATCGAATAGATGAGTTTTTCCTACAGGGTAGCCGAGTTACTCTAAGGATTACTATTGAAACGTAATAAATGAAGACTCTGAACATAGTTTATTATAGCTAAGGCAATACTAAAGAACTGTACATATATCAGAAGCTTTTTATATGGAAACTACTAGTGAATTGCTATGACGAGTATTGAATGATTAATTTTATTGTGCTGCAACTTCTTATGAACGTTTTTCTAAGAACGTCATTGAATATGTAGCATTCGACTGATATATATTATTCATTCACAATGAATGTAGATACATAATTTGAGCATAGTCCATAGATGTAAATATTTATTTATGGTTTTATTAAGTTTTACAATTCTATCCTTGGTGCTTGTCTCCACAACTATCCATATTAGATTTTTCAGGGCCATCAGTATCCAAATGGGCCATGTATCATTAGAATAGCGTACTACTGTGTCTTTTATAAAATCGCGTAATAGAAAACTTTCTTAAAATGGTTAACATTCACCAAATTATATATATTATTTTGCCATAGATGATGTAAGTATATATAACGAATTCTTAGGTACAGCTGTTGTAATGATAAATGAACTTTTTTTATGAATTTTTGTATGTATACTCCAGTAATACCTTTTAATATTCTTTTTTCGGAATGCAAGAGGTGGACTCTCTCAGATGTGATTAGGTAAGGGCGATTGAAGCCGAAATGTGGATAAGTGATATTTTTTCTAATGTGACTAACAAAGCAATACTTTGTATCTTATATGTCTTAATTATTCTTAAATTATTATATTATGTGCAATTGTTGTGTGGTTGTCGTCGAACAACCAGCACTAGTAATGCATTGAAAATATTGATGACCATATTCGTAAAATATTGTAACTAATATTTTATGTATGTATATAAATTTATTGTGTATATTGTTTTTATATGTAAATATATTTTGTTTTATTCCGTAATATACTCGTTTATTAAATGCAGAACTTATTTATCAATCTGTCTATCATTTCAAAGGATATATAGACTAATGTCTACCACAGCCGCGGAAGAAGATGAAGCAAAGGACAAAGTTCCCTTTGGCTCTTGAGATAATTTCAAAACACATCATTATTCACTAAAGGTGAAGTTTGAAAACATATGAAAATCGAATGTTCATTAAAATTCAAAAATTTACAGATGGAAAGACGGAAAATCTAACATGTGAATTAACCTGTCAGTAAAATTTATAATTTGCTTCAAATTCGTGTATACCCCTCAAAAGTTATTTCCAAAATTCAGATAAGAAGTTCTTTGTGGAAAGTATTACTAGAAATATTTTTTAAAGAAAATATCTGTGTTCTTGTTTAACGAACCAGAAACAAAACTTCTCATTAGGTATGTATTGAGGCTGAAACAAAAAATTGACATATCTGTGAAACGCCACTGGTTACTGGAGGAGAGAGATGAGAAGGGAACCTTCGTATGGCTTTTACACTAACAAATTCTTCACTAAATAGGGTAGACTATCTTCGTTACAAAAATCTTCATTAAAAGAATATTAAATTCAGAGGAATCCAAACCGTATATCCAAGAGTCGTCTACGCAGCGTTCTGAGTTGATAATAAAAGAATATAAAAAGTTGCTCTTTTTATATATAGACGCCAAACTTGTATTGACATTTTGTTCAGTTTTATGGCTCCTTCGAATATAATTTACATGTGTGAGTTTAATATTATCATCTATTTGTACTAGATAAGTAGAGAGGCTCATGACCCTTACAATTTTCCCTTTTTGCCACAGTTTTTAACAAATACAAGATCATTGGTATTGTAGATTTTGAGCTTTTGGTAATCATACTTCAACTCAGTTGGTTTGTTAAAACAAGGTTTTATTAAATCAAATCTTATACACGTGCGGCACGTGAAGGAGTAATTCTATGTATAAATAGAAATTCTTTAAGACGGTTCAATATAAACTTTTTACTTAATTCCTTTCCTTTTTCATTGAAAGCTTTTCCAGTTTTTTTACTGTTTGCACCGATCACCCAGCGATGTCATTACTTTGTGGATGGTAGGGTGAAGCTTTGAGTAATTTAATACTGTTGCATTGGCAGAATGCATTAAATTCTGACGAATTAAATGGTGGACCATTATCAGATACTACCTCCACTGGTAAACCAAACACTGAAAAAATTTGTTTTAGCTTTGGAATTGTTTCTTTGGCGTTCGTGCCCTCATTCATTAGTTTTACTTCCAACCATTTTGACCTGTTATTAACTAGTATTAAAAATGTATGATTTTATTTGTGGAAAAAGTCAATGTTTACTCCGTAAAAGTTATTAGGTGTACTTGGCCAGGATAGCAACACACTATTATCTGAAAAGTTTTGGGTTGCTTGACAGATATCGCAACAACTGATATTTTTCAATAGCGTCATTTATTTTGAGCCACCAGCAATACGATCTCATGAGCATCTTAGTCTTGACTATGCCAATATGATGCTCATGAGAAAAATTTAGTACATCATTATGGAAAGAAAATTTTTGACTTTCTACTACTCCATCTTGATACAAAAAATGTGGGAATTTTCCAAAGAAAGGAAGGAAGCAATCAATTTTAAAAGAAGTAACTCTCTACATAAATGTGTAGACTATGCAAAGAAGTAACTTTCAGACACAAACTGGAAAAAAAGCCCTCCTGAAACAACTACTTTCATATAAACATTGAATTACAGGAAAGAAACATTCTTTCAAAACAAATACTTTTATGTGAACACTGAGTTATACAAAAAACAATTTTTTCTACTCAGTTTGTATTCCAAACATTCGTTATGGAATTAAATTAAATATCAATCACAGGATTTCTACACAATGTACTAAATGAAAGGTAAAAATTTCACTTACATGGACTCTGCCATCCTCACTGGTAGACACTGATATTTCGCCGTAAGACACTTCCCTTGGGGCTCTTCAGTACCAATCTGGATAACATTATAAGACAAAGCACACAATCCTGTGAGTTTCAGCATTCTACCTTGATAATTACGGAAGTTACGGGGGTGCTTCCATGAAAAGTAAAACAAATTTGGATTTTTCAGGGCTGAAATTTTTTCAGGAAAAAGATCTACCTGTAGTAATTTGGGGGTCTCGATCACGAATCTCAAGGAATTTTCAGCCTAATTTGCCCGTAGTATGATTTACCGTAAAAATGGGTTTTTCCATCGAGAATGGCGTGCAGTGTATATCACTTAGGTCAACACCAACACAATTTTGGTGCAAAATTGATGTTTCACTCTGTATGTATGTCCATAATAATTATCAGTATGATTTAATGACAAATTGAAATTGTTTCTTGTCATGCAATATTTCAATGTCATCAAAAAATTAGTAAAAATTTAAGCCATTTTCAACAAACATCGATATACTACTTCGAATAATAAATTGGACTAAATTTCGCATTGAAATATTATTATAGCAATATGAGGGAGGCGCCTAAGGTGTATATGAGATACTAGTACTCTATATAAGGCTAGAACCATAAAAAATGGACTTTTTTGTTTTGTTACGTAAGTGGCTGTGATTTCAAATCTGAATATTGTTTTCAAATTAAAACAACTTTCCTAAATAAAATTCTTCAATGTCGAAAATAAGGGTAGTTTACTCTTGATCAAAATTTCTATTTTTGTTTTCCCCTGTACACCGTTCGGAAATTTTTAATTTTGAAAACTCAAATCCAAGATTCCCCCAATGCACCAATTTTTATCAGGAATAAAATTTTTTGACAAATGGATGATAAAAAAGTTTCCCATATGGTGCAAACTTCTTGAAACTTACTGTATAATCAGAAACGTCCATATGCTCTACCAGCCTAAGGTAGTTGTCTCTAGACACTAGTAGTAATTACGATTAAAAATAATTTCAATTCCGGCACCACTGCTACAGAATGCAGAACTGTCAAATATTCAAAAATTGAGGTTATTTCTTGCGTAGATTATACTGTTTGTAGATTCTATGAGTTATGATAGGTTTAACACAATTATTTGTTTCTAGTCATTTCAGTTTTCAGTAAAAAATTGTTAATTAAATAGTAATTATTTTTAAAACAATGGATTTACATCAACCTGTAAATTTGGGAAATCGGGTAAATTATTCATTTAGTAGTAAATAAAACTTTTTCACTCATAAGTTTTCATTATGAAATTGATTATTTTAATTGTAGAGTATGGATGAGCTCACTTCTGAGGAAAAATGGAGGTATGATGATTATTTCTAATAAGGTTCATCCTTGACTCATTTGTGTATTGCAGGTTCGAACATCAGAAATTACATGAACAACATAAAGGGCATGAAAAAATGCATGCGGAGATGGTTATAGTTCTAATTGTTACTCTGATTGTAGCCCAGTTTTGTTTAATTGAATGGAAGAAAAGGCATTACAAAAGTTATTCTGTAAGTACAAATTAATGAACTCAAGCAAGGAACACCATCATTAATCATTATCAAATACTCTATTGAATACACTTTTCCTCACTAAAACAAAAATTATGTTTCTCAGCGCACGTTTCGCGAACCAAGTTTGCAACATCAGGACATGCTTAGCCATTTCCTTGAGATGCTAAATTGGAAAGCAATACGCATTGAGAGACTGCATTTTTGTTCTGGTGAGGGACATGTGTTTTCAATGATTCATTTCACACTATAGGTTCCAAAAAATACTCATCAAATTCTGTAACGTTTACCTAAATCATCCATCCCAGTATTCTTTATAATGTATTACTTGTCATTTCAGGTAGTAACTTTACTAGGAATGTGGCTAGTACCTATTGTATTGTGCCTTCGAAGTCATTGGTGGCGATTTATATTCATTTGGCTGATGTTTTCTTGCATAACTGGCCTAATTGTGAGAAAGGCTGTACAAAAGCCTATAGAAAGAAGTACTCCAAGGTAATTTTAATTCTTTTATATAACACAAAATAATTGTAAATACTCAATATTATATGTTTGAAATCAATATTGTCTGAATGCTATTACTACAATCCATCAGTTGTTACTCCCTTGAAATCAAAAAACAAAAAAATCAAATATGATAAACATATTATTACATTTGATGTTAATGCATCTCAATCAACAATTAGACAGGGATTTATCCAACTTGTCAGTAACAATCTTATAAATTTTACTTATATACCTTCAGGAAATAAAAATATATGAATTTTAAATGAAAATATTCCTCCTTGGATGACACTTGTGAAAATATCATTTCAGTATTTTCAAAACTGAATGACAGTTTTTGCATACATTGTACATTGGATTTTGAGAATTTTATTTGGCAAGAAATTTTCATATTTCAGCTATTTCACAGAAGATTTGGCCATATTTAATTGAACATGATGTCATATTCACCAAGTCCGTTCAGGAGCTTCTCAATTTTCTTTTAGTTTCTGGGTATTGTTATCAGATTTGGTTTAATTGCAATTCATCATGTGTGTACGTCTCTGCCTATTTGGATTGTCCTATATCTGTGTTCAGATTTTCTTGTTCTCAAAGGTCTTGAAGTTTGACCAGTATATGTGTGACTATAAGGAGCACTGGAAACTTTTTTTTTCAATTTTTGTTCATCATTTGCCAGTAATGTCCGAGTTGAAAAATATCTCAAATTTTTTGAGTTATGAATACTGTTCAGACATTGAATTGAGAACCAATAAGTTTCACCTTTTCAGAAAGATCAAGAAAGAATGATATTACATTTAAAGTGGCTGTTGTTTTGAATGTTGAGGTGTTGCTTGAGATATTATTGTTGTGGTAATAGTTGTGGTTGTTTTTGGGTTGAATGGTCTTACTTACAAAATCCTCGAAATCATTATTATTTCCAAGAACTTTTTTGGTTAAAAGTAATTTCGTTTTCAAAATTGTGGTCACGGCAGTGTAGAGGTTAGCACATTCGCCTTTCAAGCGGACGACCGGAGTTCGATTCCCCGCCGGGGCCACCGTCCTGAGTAATCGCACGTTAAAAGGTAAGGTCTCGTTAATCCATTGCTCGCACAAGTTTCGACTTCTGAGGGTTGACGTTCGTCAGCTGGTTAACGGAACG
>WOGR01003718.1:0-15549 GCA_015342045.1 Leptinotarsa lineolata | reverse complement strand
CAGGAACAGCACCCAAGAAAAAATATTGGCAAACCGCGAACACGTGTTTCTGGCTATTGGCCTCTATTTCATATTACCAAACTAATTCCAGATGAAGAAGAGGAGAAAAGAAGTGAAGAAGAGATGGAAAAGCACTAAGCTACTAAAAAATAACACTCAAAGTGCAATAACCTTGATAAATAAAAAAACAAGGTTTGAATCGCAGTGTGACAAGTGACGGAAACTATAAAAAAGCAATATTTCACATGTGTAGTATCTTTCTAATACAATGTATATTGTGTGGAAGCTAGTTTTCTGGTTATTTTGCCGTGGTCTGTAGATTTTTATGCCACTGATGTCAACACTGAGTAAATGCGCATTAATTGGGTTAATGCGATCGAAACGACGGAAACAACTCGAGCACCAACTCTAGCATAAAAACCTGCAGATCACGGCCAAAAAATCATTTGACAATGTAGATTATTCATCATACCGTCTGTCAGTTTGGCGTCTTTAACTAGTTTTGATAACTAAACAATATCTCTACACAAATATCAGCAGATGACGAATCAATAAAAAGTGCTCAAAGAAATCCTTTATTATCCACTGTGATTCATGCAAATAAAAACAATAACAAACATGAGAATAAACAACCCCGATTAATTTCCAAAGAAAATATTTCTGTTGGACTATTACAAGCGGAAACACAAGTGAAGCTGGATGAATACATTCATCTGACGGAGAAAAACAGATATGATGATGAGATGAGAATTGGAGCCCTAGAGAATTATGAATTCAATAGGAAGACCTAACAAATTGTCTGTGGTCTGGAATCCTGGCCACACTGGCCTGGAAGGCAACGAGGCTGCCGACTCCCTTGCAAAGGAGGGTGCTGCAAGTAGCTTCATCGGACCAGAACTTGTCATTGGCATTGCATTAGGCTTTGCCAAACAAACATTGAACACCTGGATGGCAAGAAGTTTTGAAGACTTCTGGCAAAATCTTCCAGGATTGGCTTACTCCAAGGCGTTCATTCACCCTTCGAAGCTTGAAACCAAAAAGTTGTTTGACTTTAGTAGGGATGAACTACCATGTCTAACAGGTCTCCTTACAGGTCACTGTCTTCTGAATCATCATATGCAGAGACTCGGACTGTCAGAAGACAGTGGAATATGATGTAACAGCAGAGCATATACTTTGTGCCTTCCCCGCCGTGGACCGAATCAGGTTTTCAGAGTTTGGTAGAACCACACTCTTGCCACCATACAAACTAATCGGCTTCGTCAAGAAGCTGGGTTTAGTTGGTCGAGTTTGAATAGGTGTGAGCCATAATAAACCCTTGTGGATTGCGGTGGAGGGTCGAATAGACCCACTCACTTCTGACCTAACCTAATCCACTTGAAAATTTTATTAAAAAAGTATGGCGATGTATGATTAGTTTCTTAGGGAGTGATTCAAGAATATGGCCCTTGAACGTCGAATAATTCTATTAGACTATAATGGAGAGAAATAAAAACACCAAAAAGTAGATCATGATAGTTTTGAATGGTGCTGGATTTTCCTCGAGAAGGAAGCAAACTCATGAAATGTACTCTCTACCTCAGATTCATATGCCATTAAAAAGGAATGTTTTGTTCGCCCTTATCTCGGATGAACAAAACACGTATACCATACCATACCATAAAAAATTAAAAAATAAATTTCGAATACCTTTCATTGACAAATAAATTTCGAATACCTTTCATTGACAAAGTTTTTGTTCTCAAAAAAGTGTTTTGGTTGATTATTTTTCCATTATTGAAAAGTAATTTGAAGGCGATACTAGGTAATTTAATGTTTGAAAACTCTTTTTCAATTCATATGTTATTTTATGGATTCCAAGTTATTTCATAGGAAACCAGCGCTAGAAATTTTCAGTACTATCGATTATGAAGAAAACTAATTCTTGATGTAAAATTTTCTGTACCTACTTATATTATTTTTCAATGAGGATTCTTAATTATTTTTACGTTCAGTAACAGACATTACTTGAAAAACACAGTTCAAACACGACGCATTTATGATTCAACACCAGAGAGTGCTGTTTCGACCTGCCATTGCTGGACTCGGCTCTACTTAGGGCCAGTTGTATAGGTTTCGTTTACAGTTTAGTTTAAACTTAGGTTTAACCTCATATTTAAACTTAGGTTTAAATCGATAAAATGATTTATATTTTGTATATCTTTCAGTTAAAGACTTCGTAGCTAACTTCAAATCACAACATTGACAAGTGAATTGAAATTGACCTGCCGTGGGACATTCGACATTGACGTAAAAGTCGTAAATGCCATATGCAATTTGTTGGTGACTTCATAATCTGACTGTAATAAAATGGATTGCGGGAGCAACACCAACAGAAGGTCATCCAGGAGTAAAAGCATGATTCCATGCTACAAGCGTAAGAGCATGATTCCTAAAATGAAATAATGCATTAGGCTCACTTAAGGATAATGTATCATTATTATTCATTGTTGTAATTCGAAAGAAATAGTCACTGTGGCGTATTCCTATGCAAATTTAGGCCAATTTCTTGAATTAATACCCCTACAGACGCTTTCGACATCCTGAACCTATTGATAAATTTCTGGTCTATACTAATGTCCATGGTGTCGATTCGCGGTAGAAAAATCGCGGTCTTCTTGGGTTTTCCACTTTTCCACAATATTTATAACATCTATCTCATCTTCCTCGTCAGATAATGCATCTTCAAAGAATTTCAAAGACGTCCATTATTAAAACATGAAAATATCTGGACGAGTTGAATATTTATAGGTTATACATATAGTAAACACAAATAGTTGAAACAGTATTCAATTCACACATGTGTTTAACCGAAGCTTGTAGTTTAACTGCCCCTCCATCCATCAGTTGACAGTTAAACTCCGAATGGCAGTCACAAACACCTATACAACGAACTTTATTCATTAAACCAAAGTTCAACTAACACTTGTGGTTTGAACTGAACCCATACAAGTGGGCTTTAAAGGACAAGGCTAAGGAAGTGAGGACCATGCACAGAACTATAACTTAGTTATAGTTATGTGGGGCCATGGCATCTTCCCTTACGAAGACGCCATCTATGTGATTGACACAAAACTCAATCCTTGAATATCAAAGATGAACGAGGCTTCCCAAGGCGGTCAGTTGAAAATCCAAGCTTCGGCATCGACCGCCGCGCCGAGGAGATTCGACCTTATGCATTTATGGTTTAGCTTAGCACCACTGATGGGACCTATGGCGGGTCGAAACAGCCTTGTCGGGTGTTGAATTATGGATTCATTGTGTTTGGGCTTTGGTTTACAACTAGTTACGACTCAGTGAAAGACAGAGGACGAATATCGTCGGCGGTCGATATCGAAGCTTGTCCTTGCATTTGACCACCTTGGGAAGCATCGTTTACCTTTGATATTCGAGGATTGAGTTTTCTATCAATCCCATGAATGGCATATCTTCGTAAGGGGAGATTTCATCGTCCTTACTTTAACAGAGATTACGATGACAAGAATCAGTCTTAATAAAAAGTAAAATTGGAACTTTTGGCGTAGAATAAACCCAGAAGAAAATTTAATCTCTTTAAGACGCCAACTTGGTGGGTGAAACGCGCGTCGAGAAGAATGCTGCAGTTCTGATGATTGGGAAAAGTGCTTGTTTTGGAAGATTCAGTCTCCTGAAAAAACTATCACACATAATTTTTTTTTTAATTTCTGGAGATCTATTGAATTTTCTTGAATTCATTCAAGTTTGAACCGCTCATATTTTTGAAAAGTAACTTTTTTTGTTTGATCACAAGCGGAAGGTTTTCAAAACTAAACTCATATTCGTTGAAAAATAATTTATTTCAGTAATGTAGCGATTTTGCATTCACGGTAATTATAAAACTTATATTCTTAAACACAGCTCATCTGTAATTTTCCACAGATACCTCTTAAAAATCTAACAAATATATGGAATAACTATAAAATAAATATAATCTCCTAATTTGAATATATTAAAATTATACACTAACGGTAGAACTTGGCACAATAAGTAAGATATTACATTTTCTAACTGCATAAAATGGGATAATTATCCTGCCAGTAAAAACTCTTCTATATAACCAACTAAAAATGGGGCTGATATTTGATATGAATGAAAAAGGCACTATAAGTTTCAGGAATCTTACAGGAGAATTTATTTATGAACATATTTGAAAATATTTGCCACATATATTAATATAATTCTCATGACAAACATTCGCCTTCAAAACCTATGAATATTTGAAATTATTAAGTTTTTGCACATGTTCTCATGATGCTTCATTTTTATAGGACACAAAGAAATTATAAAATATTTTTTGTGTCACTGGTTTTCATTATTTAATCAATCACATTCGAATTGGCAAGTTTGAAGTTTCGATTTGAATAGGCTCAATTCATAATGTTCTTATAAGGTGGGTTCCACGAAAAAAAATAATATTAAGAGTTACACATTTGCAATAGAGCCAAGACTAACTTATAAAGTCTTTCAACTTTTATATTCGAATTTATAAATGTGTTTTCATTTTATTCCACTTACACATTTTAATTTCTTGCTGAATTCAATTGAAATTTTCATTTTTGATAATTATTCGAACGATACCACTTGAAATTTATGAAAAAAATTAAACAAATTGGACACAAACAATTCATGAAAGGAACAAAATTGGCATGCAAAAGTATTCATCTGTTATTCAATAAAAACCTAAGTGTTCTTTGACAAAAATGATACAAAATAAAGGTCGTGAAAGAAGGCAAGTTACAAGCAATAAGCAACCGGAAATGGGTTTCATATGTGAGCATGGAATACAGACACAAGCTATAAAAATTGGCCAATCAAAAAAGTTCCCTATTCTGACAGTTACGTCTGACCCAACTTTGTTATTGTTTCATCATCTCTTTTTTATGCCTTTCTGCAATGCAAATTTTTAATGATAATCCAGTTTTTGCCTACATCGAACAATAGTCTGTTGTGGAATATTACTTCATTCTGTGTCAGACTATTCGAATACATACAACAAGCTTTTGTTATCACATATCTTCTATTACATATTACTGTAACTTTATATTCTGTCACGGCCATAACAGATAGAACAGTTTTTGACACACCACAGAACGCACAATTCACTTCACAGAATACATCATACTTTTTTATGACTTATATTATTTACTTTTCCCGGATATGTTCAGAA
The DNA here is from genome assembly GCA_015342045.1 of Leptinotarsa lineolata. Taxonomy (NCBI): domain Eukaryota; kingdom Metazoa; phylum Arthropoda; class Insecta; order Coleoptera; family Chrysomelidae; genus Leptinotarsa; species Leptinotarsa lineolata. The sequence continues at coordinate 10,325 of WOGR01003718.1, read as the reverse complement.
AAAGTAAAAAACTGCATTCTTCCACACAAATTACTCATTCAATATGAATTATAAGTTATTAGAGGAATTGGCTTCGGATCTTGTGTTCTTACTGCTCATATCTTGAAGCTAGGAAACTTTATAAATGAGCCCTCAATGTTGCTTGATGATATAGAAATTTCTAAAAGTTCGAATAGTTGAATTCATTCAGAATATATTTCTATTTTCAGATTGTTTATGTAAGTGGAACTCGAACCTATGAAAGCTTTGTTAAAGACATAACAGTCAGTTTATAATTAATAAAATCCCCTCATTTATGGGGATTCATTTCAGCATAAAGTTCATTGCCGACGGGGGGAATGAATAAACAAAAAAAGATTCGGTAATCAATATAGGTAGTTTTTGGGTATTTCATTCAAAGGTTCAGCACAAGTTCCCATATGTTTCATTGTCACCAGGGATCTCGTTCTGCAATTTTCGATTTCCAAAAAGCAGGTGTTGCTGTAGGTCATGTTGTCTGTTCCGCAAACTGGGTCATAATAAGTTGGGCAGATTTTTTGACAGCCTTTGAAGTGGAAGCCTGCTATGCAACGTTTCATGGGAACAACGAAGATGTGTTTTCTGAAACAGAAAATGAATATTTCTTGATTTATGATGGATTTCAATAAAACATATATACAGCGAAGAATATCAGGAGGTGTGACTCATTCCATCACTCGTGAGAAAGTTATCAAACCGCTTGAGTTGGCGAGAGATCTGGTGAGTATGGTGGATGAGGCAGAACTTTGACGCTCAATTCGTTTGATTTTCGGATGGTGATTTGTGAAATATACGGACAGGCGTTGTCGTGGAGCAGGAACATACCTCTTCTGGTGACCAGTGCCGGCTACTACTGACGCAATTTTCGGTACATTTCATCGATTTCCTCACAAAGAGTTTCTGCTGTAATGGCCTACTCCGTATGCAGAACTTATAATGATTTACACCAGCCGTTGACCACCACACAGTAACCATGGTCTTTTTTTGGGGGTGTTCACCTATGGGAAGTGCCTGAGTGATTTAACAGTGTCCAACCATTGTCCTGAACATTTATTGTTATCGAAGAGGATCCACTTTTTATCACACGTGACATCGGATCCAAAACAAACATCGTTTTGGTTGCGCAAAAGCAGAGAAGAACAGAAAAAGGCTCGAAAGTGACAGGGTTGCAAAGAATAATTTGACGGAGAGAGATTAAGGAGAGTATATTTAAAAAATTATTGGAATGTTATTGACATGACATTTCAATTTGTACCTAAAACCTATTCTATATTAGTTAAAAGCTAAACTCACCCGCAGTTATCTCGTTTCATTTCACATTCGCTTCTGTAGAGCTTGTTATCTGATCCGCACACAAAATTCTTGTCTTCAGGACATTTCTCGTTACAGGCGGCCGTTGTCCTGCAGTGATGCAGCGGAACTTCAATCACCAATTGTCCACATGTATCTTTCCTTAGATGGCAAATTGATCTGTAAAGTTGAATTTCCAGTGAGAAAAGTTTTGATATAGTTAGTCATTATATTCGAAATAATGCTTATATGTTTTTTGAAATCACAAGGTGGACACTTTTCTATTGCTCAGTATCCGTTAGACTCATTCTGGAGTGATTTTTATTGAAATGCAATTTTAACAATGAGTGTGTTCATAGTTATTATTGCTGAATATGAAAGGTTTCTCTATGATCTAGGTAGAGAGGTCGGCAATACCAGAGAAGAGAGAAAAATAATCACGGGATTTTCAATATGAAGGCAGCAAAGATAGTAGAGACAGGATATACTGTACGACTTGATATTTTATGGTAGGCGTTCATATCTCTCCTTACGAAAACGCCATCTGAAGGATTAACAGAGAACCATAAATATGAATGATGAATGAGGCTCTAGGTTTTTGGGCTCTGACACACTGTATAATATAAAGAGTAACTCAAAATGAAAATAAATTTTGACTTTGAACATTTGAAAAAATTATTCATCATTTCAAATTTTTTGTTAACAATCACTCATGTAATGAATGTTATAGGAGCAGATTCTCCAATAGCCTGAGACCTATTATGTGGGTGTAAAATTACTGAACAAAAACTTTTTATTGATATAGGTATTTTTGAGCAGTCTGTTAACTTTATTATTACGTGCCCAGGGGCGTACCCAGTGGAGGGCAGGAGGCAGCTTCCCCTCGGAAGCAAATTATAAGTAGTTATTAAATTTTGTTGCAGAAATTCAATAAAATTCTTGAAACAACTATTTTAATAGTCAAAAAAATGCTTACACTATTGAAAATTACCAAATTAGGGCAATTCATCGTTATTTTAGTGCCAATCGGAATTTCAGTAGAAAATAAAATTTTGAATTGAAACTTTGCTCAATGTAATGCTGAAATGTTACTTTTATTTGTATGAATATATAAATATCTAGAAACTAAGTAGAAACTGGGATGGGATGGGAAAAAAGGAGTAATTGCTTACAAATCCCTGGGTCCCACTATCAAATCACGGTGCTCTCATTACTTATTTCTTGTATCATATTTTGTGGAACTCATTGTAATGTCATAGTTAATGAAGCACTGTTATAGTTATACATAATTTTCTCAAAAATTGGTTTCATTCACCTTTTCCGTGCTAAAATGTTACAACCTGAACAATCATGTCTTGCCCCCCCTAATTATGATCTGGGTACGACCTTGTACATACCTGTAAACATTTCCATCTGATCCGCAAACAGGCTCTTCTCCAATTTCGTTAGCACAGCTCGTTGGACAAGGTTGCTGTTCTTTTAGCTTGGTGCAGTTGCCAACGTGAGCGAACTGAACACTCTTCAGGCAAGTGGCTAAGTTCAACTGACACTGGTTGGTATAAGTTCTAGCGTCAGTACCACACACTGGGTCGAAATCCTTTGAGCACTTCATCTTGATGCATTTCGATAGCCTTCCTCTGCATTTCTCGTAGTCAACTTTGGTTACTCGCCTGTTGTTTCTGAAAAAAAACGTACAAATGGCCCGTGAGTTTCAGTAATATGTCTAGTTACAGAAAATGTTGAATTATATGTACAAGAATTCACGTTCAAATTAATATTTTCATTTGAACTGATGATTCCTGTTCTGATTTGTTTATACAAAACTTTCATCCTTCTTATTGATAATTCAACTAAATGCTGGCAGATTGAATTGATCACCCCTTCTTCCATAGCGAATGGCAAAGAAAAATAAAAAATAGCAGAAAGAAATTGAGGGGGAAAATTAATAATTAAAAAAAACATAAATGATGAACCAAGACAGTCTGTGACAAAACCCCGTGAGAAACAAACTGGAAGGTAATCACTAACCGCTTAGAGCCCTAGACATGGAACTAAGGAAGTTAGTTCAGCTTTTAGATGAAAGCTCCTGATTTTGGGAGAGTACGAATTCTTTACTGTATGGTGTCACAGCAATTCTGAGTTTCGATTTCTTTACTTACCCACAGTTTAGTAATTTGAGTTCGCATTCGCTTCTGTAGACAAAACCGTCCGATCCACAAGTTGGCTTTTCTATTTCATTCTTGCAACCGACTGGACATGACAAGCTATGGGAAGTTCTTTCTTGACTAGTACAGTACGCCATGGGCACTTCAAAGACGTGCTTCCTGAAGAAAACAAAATTTGAAATGAAAGTCATTCTTCGATTGACAGTTTTTTAGAGAACTTCTCCATTTTTAACAACCATATTATGGAAGAGAAAATTACAAAACTGTTCTCACAATTTCTCCTCAGACTACAAAAAAATAATTAAGAAATATTTCTTTTAACGTATATAAGATATTTACCCGCAATTTTTGGATTTCATCCTGCAGACATTGGCATACATTTTGCCATCGGAACCACATGCCGGTTTGGCATTTCTCCAGCAAGATTCACGACAGTGGCGTGTAGTTTGACAGTATTTTTTGTTGGTCCTTACTACTCCTTGCCTGAAAATTAAAGAGTTGGAATATGTAGAATTACGACTATGATTACAATAATTATGAACTAATCCGCTAACAATGCTTTTTTTGATTCACCGCCACTAAAACCCTTCTATTTATCATGTCAAAGATACATGTTTACTTGGATAAGTCTGCTTGATGCCCTCGACAGAAGAGAAGTAGATCTGCAAGCTTATGCATATGACCCTCTGTCATCTTGCCAAGGTCCACGTCAGGAAGGGTAGCTTGTAATATCCTCCAGAGTACGATGGATGTTGTACACAGGTGGTGCCAGAGGGAGTAGATGTCTGTCAACTCCAGCAAAATTGTGATAATCCCCTTCATCAGGAGGAGACGGTTTAACGCCACTTTCCCTCAATGGAGAGGTAATTTCATTTGAAACGGAGGTGAAATAAAAAACTCACCTGGAACGTGATGAAACTTGGAGCTTAGGTCCCAAACAAATTTATTGGATTTATGTGATCATTATCTGATCAATGATCACTTATGAAGCAATTGCCTGGTGGCCGAAGACTACAGAAAACGGCTTAGGCGAAGCTCTATGGCTCACAGAGGAAGGTTTGTCTGGCAATCTGTGGTGCCATCAGTACCACACCGTCAAAGGCCATGGAGATCCTTCTAGATCTACCTCCTCTCCACATTTTTCTGGAGCTAGAGGCTAGATGGACTGCATATAGACTTGTGCATATCGCCAATTGCAAAAATCAATCTAATGCAAAGTACAATAGACTGCTTACTGACACTGGAAGTCACAGTATTCTGGGAATGACCCCTGACATTATTCCTCCAACTGTCAACTACGAACTGCCTTATACAGTACTGTTTCCGAGTAGAGAGGACTGGATCCTTCGGGAGAAAGAAATATCAAGAGCAGATTGTTGTTTCACAGATGGATCAAAAACACCTTCAGCTTCTGGTGCAGGGGGTTTTCACTCGCAGACCCAGGAAATATCAACCTGCCTAAGGATCTATGCGACTGTATCTCAAGCGGAAATCTATGCTATTGAATTGTATGCTGAGATATTGGAAGAATCCAACCTCATACACAAGTCAATAAAAATATTCTCGGGCAGTCAAGCGCCGTTAGAAGCTCTTTGCTCCTACCGAGTGACGTCTAAATTGGTAGCAAATTGCCAAAAATGACTCTACTCAATAGAAAGGCTTAACAAATTGTCTCTGGTCTAGATTCTTGGCCAGACTGGACTGGAAGGCAACGAGGCTGCTGCTCCCTTGCAAATGAGGGTAATGCAAGCAGATTCATCAGACCAGAACCTCTCATTGGCATCGCTTTAGGCTTCGCCAAACAAACATTGAACACCTGGATGGCAAGAAGATTTATGGACTTCTAGCAAAATATTCCAGGAATAACTCACCCCAAGGCGTTCATTCACCTTTCGAAGCTTGAAACCTAACAGTTGTTGAACTAGTGTAGGGATGAACTACGATGTTCTACAGGCCTTCTCACAGGTCACTATCGTCTGAATCATCATATGCAGAGACTTGGACTGTCGGAAGACAGTGTGTGTTGCCTCTGTTTGGCAAATGATAAAACAGCAGAGCACATACTTTGTGCCTGCTCCGCTGCGAACCAAATCAGGTTTTCAGAGTTTGGCAGAGCCGCACTCTTATCATCTGAACTGAAAGATTGCCTACCATATAAACTAATCGGCCTCGTTAAGAAGTTGTGTTTATTTGGTCGATTATGAATAGCTGTATGCCACAATAAACTCTTACGGGTTGCGGTAGAGGGTCGAATCTATCCCACTCACATTTGGTCTAACCTAACCTACACGTTCACTTGCTTTTACAAAAAAAATCATATACCGCAAATTCTGACCTAAAGGTTAACAGATTTTACGTCACAGTGAAACGCTTTCTTGGAGGTTGTTGACGTCAGAAGTCAGCTGTGTAGTTAATCGTCATAACTAGCTGTCGTTGGTTGTTTTTATATTTTAAAGCGAACGTGAGAACAATTTTTAGTCAATGTTTTTTACAAATCTAATAAAATAATGTATATGGAAATTTTCTTTCTCCAATTACCAGTTACGCCGTTTTAAGATTGAATTTGTTTTTTGACGTATTCGGAAAATGTTTTGCATACACGATAACCGAGTATAAAGAGTTATTTTTCGATAATACAAAAATACACACAAGTGACCTATTGTTACTTACCCACACGTCATTAATTTCATTAAGCACGTGCTCTTGTAAACATTGCCATCACTACCGCAAACAGGGCCGTCTTGAGGGGCTTGCTTACAGTCAACAGGGCAATTCTCCCGGTGAGCACTGATGTTATTGCATGATCCCACATGTGAAAGTCCAATGCCCAACCTAAAAAAAGATGATAAAAATAAAATTATTTTTTACAAACACCATTCTTTTCGTAGAAATAATATTATTTGATTCTGATTCTCATAGAAGGAATATTGAGGGTGGTTTGACATCAATTTAGCCATCGATATTGATATATTTTTATCCCACCCAACATATGACACCTAAAAATTTCAAGCGAAAGCAATTAGTTTTGTTTCAATAGTTGACTAGTTTATTTGTTATCGCCATTATTCATCCATTTTTTTCTATCAATAAACTTATATATTATATTATATAATGGAATTGGCCGATACTTGATGAAAATCCATAACTAACGTATTCAAAAAACACTTTATTGTGAAATTTTCACTAAGCAGATCTTGGCCGTATCTAGACAAACTCCGTTGTTGAGTCAGCTTTAAACCAGCATCACTTCTATAGAATTTCTATCAACTTATTCATTTTTCCTTGGTCTCCTTCTTATGAATTCGATCTTACAGTACCTCTACAGGATCCGTTTTAAATCTCATCAATTTTAGAACGCATACTTATTGCTGTCCTCTGTCATTGGAAAGCTTCGTTTTCTTTCCGCAGTTAGCTACGCGAGCCTTATCTCTGGTGTTGGTGACTTGCGCCTACTCTCCGAAGTTGTCATCTATCCTTGACTAAATGTCGCTTCTTCAGCTTCGCTTTGATCTAGGGGAAACTTGACCTCGCTTTTATGAAGCGCATAGCGTAAAGCCTTATTCTATTTCAACTCCCTAGTAATTGGTGCAACGATTTTTCTGAACTTGCTGTTCTTCCACGCTCTTCTGAACCCAATGAAATGAATAAAATTCATCAAAAACTTGTTTTTACCTGCATATTTCCACCTGGAGCATACACCTGTTCAAATATGTTCGACCGTCTGTTCCACAAACAGGATCTTTTTCCCCTCCACACTTGTGTTCACATTTGGAACCATTAGGCCTCTTGCAAAGTGCATGATCGGCAGAAAGTGTAACCCCTGAAATAAAAAAAGGTATCAGAATTCGACAAAAGTAAAGGAACTTTAAAATATCTTTACTTTTTTCTCAAATTTGGTATGTCTCTACAGTAACAACAACTTATCGTTCATTGTACCAATATTATAGTACTTTTTTCCACATGATTTTATTGTTTTATGGATAAATTGTATTTTGAGTTATAGTATGTATCATTATTATTATCATCAAAATGTTGTGCCGGTCGGGACCTGTTCTCACAGCTCCGGTACATTTGAAAGGCGTACCAGCATCATTAACCAATTATAATTATTACTGTCTTTTTCAAATACTGAGCCAAATTTGAGGAATGATACATCGCGTTGATCTTTCTTGTTGAACTGAGGTATAAATATATCATGTTTCGCAATGAAATAATGACAGCATAATAATTTTTTCAAAAACAAAATACTCGACAATCGACAATCAAATTTTGTGAAAAAAATCTAATTCAGTGCTCAAAAACACTAGAAATGTTGACAGTGGCATACGACTATTGTACTCTGACTCAGAAAAATTTTCACAAGTGGTAAAGGCTTTTCACAGAAGGTCGAGAAGATGTGAATGTCGACGCTCGCCCTGAACGCCGCAGCACATCAACAACCGAAAACTTCTGGTATTGTGGGAAAACAATGCATAGCTTTTGTATCACGATAATGTATCTGCTCACTCGTCATTGCTTGTTCGTAATTTTTTGGCCAAAAACAACATCGAAATCATGCCTCAGCCACCGTATTCACCAGATTTACCCCCTGCGACTTTTTCCTGTTCTCAAGATTGAAAAGACTCGTGAAAGGACAGTGTTTTGCGACGATTGAGGAGATGAAAGAGGAGATGAGAGAACTCAAGGAGATCCAAAAAATGCATGTCGGAACTGCTTGGAAAAAACGCTGACACAAGTGTATTATATCTCAAGGGGACTGCTTTAAAGGGGGACAAAATAGAAATTGATGAATAAATGATTTTTTTTTGGGAAAAATGAAAATTCACCGTACATGACCGTCATGAAAGTAAAAAAAAATGTAGCAATCTGGATTGAAGTTTTTATTACAACAATTTATAATTAGTATATAAGTATATAGTATATAAGAATATACAACAACAAGATCGCTCGAATCCACGAATTAAGCATAAAAATGGACAATAATCGATGTCTTGATAACTGATAAAGTACAAGTTTTATCTAAAAATGGTGCTGAATAGAATTTTACGAACTGTATTTTCAAATGGTTCTCAAGGGCTCATGAACCCTAATAAAATAAATCAGTTATTATGTATTCATGCCATCCACCAAAAATAAGAAATTCAACTTTACTGGTATATTAGCCATACTGCTACTCAGTCAGCTATCTCTCTTCAATGTATGAGACAATGTCAATGTCTAATGTCAATGGCTTCGGCACAACTTCGTATTTTTGCAGTAGATACGATCTATTCTATTGGTCAACAGACATGCGGTCAATTTAAACTCTTGCTTTTCGAATTGTTCTTTTTTCTGGAAATATAAAGAGATTTTGGGACCGATTAGGCTTGACAAGTATAATAAACCCCTAACTCGATCAGTCTGTAAGCAATCCAGTATCATTTTCGATAACATGAAACAAGACATACTTGTCCCCTTCAACTGCCCGAGAACTCCATCCAAGAACTCAACAAAACGAAACACGTTCAGAATCCTGAATTTCAACTACCTACCGTATATTTTTTTCTCACGGAATGCGAATATCATATGTCTGTCTAACCTAGACTCCACCCAGTATACTAATTTCACGCTTGGATGAGTTCGTGAAGTGATTTTCATTTACTTACAGTGAAATAGAGAATGAGAGAATACCTGCATATTTACTGTTTTCTTCAATCAGTCTAACGGTGATATCATATTTAATATAGCCGTGCTCTAAACCAAGTCGAATTGTATTATACATTAACATTTATATTATTATCTTATATAGATACGTGATTCAATTATAACAAACTATGATTAGACGTTATGATGTTGATGGTAATTACAGTTTTTAAAATTTGGTGTAAGTCGGGTATATTAGATTAATTTGCTGCAGGTATGATTTATTTCATTGTAATACTTCCATTTCCCACAGGAATTTTTTTTTGGGGAATTTCACTTTCTTTACCCAAAAATAATTCATGAACAATATTTTCATTCTCGCTGACAGTGAAAAGGTTATGAGATATGTGGAAAAATACTTATCTCACATCAAAACAAAAGCCGTCGTCAAATAAGTTCCTAGTAGTGGGTAGTTGTTTCAGTTTGTTCTATCCTAATTTATATATTAATGACCTTTATTTTCTTGATTTCTATTTGAAATTATTATGCAAGATAGTTTTTTTAGATAAAACACAAGCACTACAGAAAAATCCATTTGGAAAAACGTTTCCAGGAAGTTTCTTCCACATAAACGCAGTTCTCCAAATGAAAGAGTTATTAAACAATGGAGTTCGAGATGTACTGAGTTGACCTTCAAAACCATAAGCAGCCACAGCCCGTCACGTATTTTTGGTATGAACCGCTCTTGGTGGAATCAAATGTGCCTAGTCACTTGAACACTTCCCATAAAATGTTTCTATAGAAGAGAGACAAATCTCCAACCTTTCTTCGATGTTCCAGACTATCAAGGTTGCAAGTGATGTTCGCATCTCCAGTCAGTCGGGTGGCTCTTTTCTGAATGGAATCCAGCAGCTTCAGGGTGTGCTTAGTGGCGGAGCTTCATACATGAAAACGATACTCCAAAGAAGGTCTGATCTGAGCTTCATAAAGCATCAAAAGTTGCTGAGGTGTGTACAGGTTTCTGGTTCGGAACAGTGTTTCAAGCTTCTGAGCTTTTGCAATTCCAGCGACATGATTGTGCCAAGACATATTGGTGTCCATTTTACTCCCAACAAACCTATCGAAGCAGAAATCGGAATTGTCTGTCCTGAGATGATTATATCCGGTTCGAAGACATTCATCTTTTTGGAGAAAACCGATACCTGGGTTTTTGTGGCATTGAATTGAACC
>WOGR01003717.1:0-15549 GCA_015342045.1 Leptinotarsa lineolata | reverse complement strand
AGAAGGTATGATAGACCGTATTATAGTTTGGAAGAGTTTTATAGAGATACTTTCTTTAATTTTTTTCAAACATTTTTATACTATTCTACAAAGTATTGCATTTTGAATATTTTGAACTTTCCTTATATTGTCTGATATTGTAACATCCATTTTCAGTCTACATGTGTATTATATGCGCTTGGATAAAATTGTTGATATGTATTTATTTGTTAAGATGTCTTTTATTCAGCATATAAACTATTTTTTATGTTATTGGTAATTTGCATGCGTATTTGGACAATCACATTCGCTTTTTTCACAACGATTCACAAACTTCATTTTCAAAAATATCACATGTTTCGCTCTGACAGTAGCTTTTGAAATTACTATGGATCCTCATCTCATCAAGTAAACCAATCAGAAAACCATATTTGCCTTCCTTTAGGAACTAGTTTTATATTGTATGAAGAACATTTGCGGCTTTATCAATAAAACCTGATTCTTTGGGCAATAAAGCATTCATTCTTATTGATATTTTATTTTTAGGAGTGCTACTGCTGCCGGGAAAGCTTCCTCAGGGAAAGAATCATAACCCTATCTCACTGCTACGATCCAGATGGTGTCAGGTTGACTGGAGAGGGAGTAAACGCCATGGACATCAAACTGCGAGAGCCTTCAGAATGCAAATGTTTCAAATGCGGCGATTTCAGTAGATAGAAATATTTTCGGCGGTTAGTTTGAAAATACCTACATCCGAGGGCAGTTTCTTTATGTAATTTGTTGTTTTATATATTTTCAACTTTTACATTTGTTTTTTCATACTGTTGTGAAATCGATAGTAAAATTTTTCTTGCAGAAAATATTTTTGTCCAACTGAAAATATTTGTTGACAACTATAATTATGCAAAACCAGTTTGATGTGATTTTCTTGTAAATTTATAAAATGCTTCTGATCTGAAAATAAACTGTAAAGAAATATTTTGCCACAATAAAACGATGTATTATTATCCGTTGTATAAATTCTGTTCAATTTTAGAAACAACAAATGTTTATGAGGTTAGAAAATGTGTTATTTCCTCAAGCAAAACCACAAAAAATTTCTTAAAAAAAACAAACATGAAGTAAATCATATGAAAAACATTTTTTTAGTAACTTGAATTTATGTGTAATCAAAATTCTCGGAAGTTACTAATACAAAGTTCATTTGATAAAAATGACAACGACTAATATTGAACTGGTACTGTTTTAATTTTTATGAAAATTCAATTCATAGCAAACAGCTAAACATGTTTCAAAAATTTCATTATTCTTTATTTAGGATTGAATTAGGAATTGTTTTATTGAAAATATATAATAATTACTTCATGTGAGAGAGAAACTGTTGTCTCCAAACAAAAAATCAGAAAGTTTTGAACCATTAAATTTATATAAAGTATTGACTTCATGCAAATAAAATATTATATATAAAGCAGACTTTATTTTTGTGTCTCGTCAAAATGAAAAGATGAGTAATATTCGTGGTACTTCAATATAAGACTATATTCATTTCCCTAAAGTGCAGACACATCCAAGAGTCAATTTTTTTTATAATTAACTTGACAACTGAAAAGGAAACTTTTTAGAGAAATGCCAGGTAACGGAGTAAGATTGTAGTTCGCCCTCTTATATCTGGCTAACGGGTTGCCCATTTTGGAAATTTTTCTGCTACTTCGATAGAAAACTGCATGACCTTTGAATTATGAAAGATTCTCAAGGAACTTGGTATTAAGGTGGTATTTAAACAAGTCATACACTACATAGCCTTTTAGGAAATCCAAAGGACACAGTCGAGAATTCGGAAAAGTCTGGAATTTTCGAAATTAAATGTGAGGACTGAAATGCAGAATATTATGGTCAGACTAAAAAAATCTATTAAAATGAGATATAAGGAACACTCAGCACACCTAAAATATGGAAGACCAGAAAAATCAGCAGTCGCCCATCATATTTCACAACAAAACCATTCCATAGACTTTAGTTCATCAAGATTTGTTAGACAAGTTAACAACAGGCATCTAGGTGCCTATGAGAGCTCAGAAATAAATCAACATAAAAATATTATGAATAACGATGGTGGACCAATATCTAATAGTTTACTATATAGCTTGTTGAAATGATATTTAAGTTATCAGATTTACCTGACTAGTAGATAAGGCAACAACATTGTGAAACGAATTTTAAGACAATTAAGAAGTACTTCAGTAGTTTTCATGAAAGTCAGAATTGTTTACAGAAATGCATAGTTTAGAGGCAACATAAAGAAAACCAGAAAGTATGACATAGAAGAAAATTTGTTGTACTAGAGTTTGCATTCAGGATCTGGAATGAAATTCGATTCTAAAAGTGATGGACTTATTCATTTCATATTGTTGTTCAGTTTTGTTTTAATGATTTTGTGCTGATTGAGTTCTAATGTCAAATGAGACAGTTGTTCTAACATATATTTTCAAGTTTGATTTCAATACCTTGATTTATTCAATTCCTTGGATTTTGAAACAATTCCATACAATGGTATATTTACCTTAACGAAAATGTGGTTGAAAATGTATAGTCCTGGATGGGATAAGGTATCCCTTCTGTACCTAATCAGTAAGATCATCCAAAGAGTATATATCAAGGTCAACATATTCTTGCAATCTCTAGGCATATTTATAAAAATATAGAAGCAGATGACATAGTAAAACTATATAAGCCTACTGAATGTTCAGAATATATTCTGAATACATTAACAAATTTCAAATAGAATGGCTGAAGTATCTGAAATTGTACAAATGCATCACATAACTCTTCTCAAACCAATTTTATATTTAATTCAGACCAACAACATAATATAAAGAGGGCAGGAGACATGAGCTTTTAACTGCCTCAAAAAGTATTTACTCAAAATTAATAGTATCAGTTTATTCAGTTGAAAAAAGGTATACATACCGTTATTCCATTGGCAATCCAAACCTCTTGTGCAACTCTCTGATGGTAACATGCTCTGCGTCAGCCAAATACCCAAGCACCAACTGAGTCAGATCCTTCATTTCATTGTACTCGTGAAGAGCTTTCATCTGAGGCTGGAGATTCGTACTGACGCCTTTCTTCTGCAGTTCCTCTATTTCTCTATCTAACTGAGAATTTTCTTTCAGAAGACGGTCGTACCTCGCCCTCAGTTCTACGTTGGAAGATATTTCTTTGGAGTCGACTCGTTTGACTTTATTCGATTTTGATTTTAGGGATTTGCGGTGGTCCATCAGTCATGGCCGAAATCTTAAACAAGTACCAAATAAGGACGAAAATTGTAAAATGAAATTTATAGTTGAAACCAAAGCTCAAAAACGGGGTATTTGTGATCCACCAGAAACCACGGCTGTGCAACGACACGCGATTAGTTATTAAAAAATTATTGAAAACGTTGTTGAACCAGTATTTTAAATGTCAAGTTTCGAGGTGAAAGTATATCAATACAACGAATCCCTATTATACCTACAGACATGCCAATTCATTTTAAATGTGTGCAATTTCCAATTGGATTGGATTTGCAATGACTATTAATGAGTCCCAAGGCCAATGTCCGTTTGAGCACACCATGTTTTCCACACAGTGGCATGCTCTCAAGTGGGCAAACCATCCAGTTTGTTTATGTTAAGTAAACATGGACTAATGAAAAATATTGTACACACTATAATATTAAGGAATTAATATTATTTGTAAGTGTTATTGTCCTGATAGAAATAATTAATGTGGCAAAACAACATTTGCTGGGTCAGCTAGGATTATTTCCACAACGTTTCGGCAAAGTCTCATTTGCCATCTTCAGGTGATGTCTGGAGTTTAGAAGTAGATTGAACTAGTTCTAAACTCGGAGCGAAACCCGGAAAAACAGATAAATGAATAGACAAGTTAGAGTCTTCCTCTTTTTGGAACAGTAAAAATACATCATAAAAAAAGATTTTTGAGCTGTAAAAACTTGTTTAAGACGTAGTTGAGATACTCTACAGATTGTTATGCAATCTATATTCAATTTGTGCTGACTTTTCTGGGATCTTCGACAATGACAACAAAAAACAATCAAACCAAAAGAGTGCTACTGCACTAGGAATTTGTGATGGATATTTCTTATAGCATGGTTAACAATTCCCAGAGAACTAAAAGAATGTGATATAAGAAATTACACGACAATGAATGTATTTTATATTTTGTGAATCATGAGATATAAACTGTAGGTATGTTTTAGTTATGAAAAATATAATCTATTATTAGATAATTACTTTGAGATAATAATCTATTCTATTAGATGATTACTTCAAGATAGAGCAGTGTCAACAATCTGTTATTTGTAGAATCTTGTATACTAATTAGGAACTACCTGTGAATGAATAACTAAATATCTAAATTGCTTTCTTCTTTCCTTTGGAAGATTCACACTTTTTTAAAAAAAAGATGGAGTAGTAGAAATCCAAAAACTTTCTTTTCCAAAAATGTTTTCCCCTTAAAAATATATACATTTCAATTCAAAGAAAAAAATAGTAATGTCGTCTTTTACCCATTGACGTTATGAACATATTTTATTGATTTTACTAGGAAAAAATGTGTCTACCAAGAATCCAACTTTATCTATACACTCAATAGCTACTTTAAAATCAATAACCTACTACATGATTCAAAGGTTCCCTTTGAGCTAATAAAAAAAATAAAACACACCCCATATAGAGCGACATGGCAATAATCAACCCCTGGGGAGCTCAGCGGGGGGACTAAGGGATTTATGGAATAGAACATGGAATTCACATAACTTGTACCCTTGAAAAAACAAAAATCAGATGGAACAAAAGCAAATATCGACGGCTTCCAAGAAAAAAACTGAAAAAGAAGGGAGACAGATATTATAAAAGTGGAAAACACATAAAAAAGTTGACAGTTTAGGTAAATTAGTCAGTGAGAGACGATTCTGTGTGGAATGTTCTCAAGAAGTTGTGTTTGGGGTAGGTTGGAGCTGCTAAATACATATGAAATTTCATGTTATACAAATATAATACAGTAATATTGGTAAAATTGGCTAGCTTTCAATAACAATCCACATCTTTGAATAAGTGATGTTACATACTTCTTTTACAGTTGTTAGTAAACTATGGAACGTCACTCTTGTTTTCATAATTCTCGGAAACATGTGCATGGACCCAAGACTGAAGACTGCCACATCGCAGGCAGAAGCAGCAAGTACAACAGACGAGTGTCAAGTGACTCCCGTTATTCACGTATTACAATACCCCGGTTGCGTACCAAAACCAATTCCTAGTTTCGCTTGCATAGGAAGATGTGCTTCATACATTCAGGTGATTTTTTCATAATAATATTTATTCAACATAAGAGCGACATTCAACAAAAGAGCAGTTGATTTCTTGGTACCATTTAACCTTATCTCATTACCACAGCTTCCTAAAAAATCGAAATTCTCAATAGTTACTTTAATTGACTACTGTCAGGAAGATGTTTGACACTATTGACCATGCTCACCCCATTGAAAAACTTCGTTTCGGAAAACAAGGTTTGCTAATAAATCGATGCAACCATTCCATTTCCACAAAGAGAAAACAAAATATTTTAATTGGAAGTTCCATATCCGAAGAAACTTGTGTGATAGTTTGAGTACCTCAGGGATCAATCCTGGATCCTTCATTGTTAATATCATTTGTGACTGAAGTAAAAGATGTATTTACAACCTTGAATTCAATAGTGGTTTCTGAACATGATACTACGTTTGGCATTAATAGCAGAAACAAGGAACTAATTGATATAGTTGAAAAAAAGTTTCGATTAGTGTATTAAAAATTGTTCCTACTCTAGACAGACAATGGGTTAAAATTCTATTAATTCTATGTAGATTTTTTAAAGAAACTTCCGATTATTTTTCATATTTATACTGGACTTCACAGTGATGAATTGATTTTCAACTCCCGACTTTATATTCTGAAAGCATTGGATAATGATTCGCCACAGGATATTTTCATTCATGTTATGCTCTAGATTTGTTAATAAATACTGAATTTAACAATTCCATAACACATTCCAGGTGTCTGGAAGCAAAATCTGGCAAATGGAGAGATCTTGTATGTGCTGCCAAGAATCAGGTGAAAGGGAAGCTTCTGTATCACTGTTTTGTCCAAAAGCCAAGCCAGGAGAGAGGAAATTCATAAAGGTTTGCAAAGTTTATATTGATAAAAACTCACCTATACGATACTTATTTCACAGTTTCCAACAATTTTTCGAGTGTACTGCATTAATTAAAAAAATATCCATGCAAAAGTTATAAAATCGACTCACGATTACAAGATGCAAGGACATTTATTGACAAGAATGTCAAATGTCAAAAAAAAAGAAATGTGAATAAAATATATATCAAGAAATTACCTTAATGGGCTTTAAAATCGTTTTATATATTCTCATTTCCCACGCGGTAGTTAGAAGAGATGATTAATTATAATTTCTTTGTATATACACACAAAGTTAATCTAGTTCTGAAAACACTCCTCCAATGCATCATTATGAGCAAACTTGAGAGAAATTCTCTTATCTTTCTAAAGACCCATGATAGGTAGGTATCTGTAATCTTCCATCCCTCGGACTGAATTTAGAACTCAGTAATAACAAAAAGATATTTATAATTATTTCATCATAAAATAAGATAATATCTTTGTATATAGCATTATACAAAGATAATATATAGTCTATAAACAAACATAATATTCTACTCCAAAACTGAAACACTCAAAGATGCCAAAGAAGGAATAACAAAGAATCGCGATTCCGAACTTCACTCACAGATGTCACTATCTAGCCCTCGATCGATTTTTGGAAAAGCATAGGCGTAGGTTAATAAAATTTACTATATTCTTCGAAATAATAACTTCAAATGAATTTTAATTTGTTGGTGAACCTGATTTACTGACAATCTAATATCATTTCACAGGTCACCACAAAAGCCCCGCTGGAATGTATGTGCAGACCTTGCACAGGAGTTGAAGAAAGCGCTGTTATACCCCAAGAAATCGCAGGATATTCGGACGAAACTCCTCTGTCTGGCCATTTCCTCAAATCCCACCAGCTGTAAAAATTTTCATGATTGTTCTTCAATAAATAAATCTAGAATTTCGATGATTGTTCTCTTACTATGAAGTGATTTATTCAATTAAATACTGTGTTCAAATTCAAATACAAATCAATTATTCTATTAATTTACAGTTTACTAAGTAAAGCAAGTGTTTCACATTTATGGTTTGTATTTATCTCCTCGATATCTAGAACATCCAGTATTTGATATAAGGTCTCGTTCCGACATCTAACGGTTCACTTATACTGACGAAATCGAATTTTGACATGTCGACACTAATTTGGCCTTCAAAAATCTACACTCGAATGCGAGTACCATTGTTTCATTTGTTTATTTTGCTAATATCTTATCACTATTTTTCACACTGTTGAATAACCTCTACTTGATAAGATTGTGCTCATTCAAATTTATTGCTCAATTTTCAAACGAATATATATAAAACGGCGTAGTCCTTAAATTAGGAGTTTTTTCAGTAAGCGCTGAAGGTCTTTTCTGAATAGAATAACCTTTTGCTTTGAAATTTCTTTGTTTTACATAAATATAAATAAATCATGTCGGGCATTTTGAGGGTGGAATTAATTTTCATTATAAGAAAATAAGTATTTCGAAATGAAATTTAGAAACATTCATCTCTCCCAATTACCTACAAAGCCAATTTTGAACAAGAAAAACGCGTTTTCTTTCTTGGGGCCGGGACTTTTCAGCCCATGCTATTTTGAATGTTTTTGGAAGTTGCTTGTTTCATTTTTGTATAAATGTGTTAAATATTGCTGATTCGTTCAAAGATGTGTTTTTCCATGCATAAGTTTGGCAACCTCTTTTTATAGGAAAGTCTGGTTATCGCAAATTACTCTCATAATGAAATAATTTGTATGCACATAAAAATTTATTCAATTCGTAATTGATTAATCACAACTCCTTCCTCTCCAACACAAAAACACTCAAAAGATAAGGTAAAAGACTGTCAAAAAATTCTAAAATTTCTTTTATTCAATTCATTCCTAATTACATTAATTGAAGTATTTTCATAGTACCACTCTCACACCCGGATATCCCTTAGCGTTTATTCCAGTCACCCTGTATGTTCCGCCATGTTCTGTTGGCGGTAGTTCCTCTCCGTTGATTTTGAATTTGCCAGAGGTCACGTAAAGTTCATCCAAATTAGGCCCCCCAAAAGCAACAGATGTAACCTAAAATAAGTCACAAGTCATTTCTGAAGCGATGCATTTTTTAATGGCAGTACAATCGTACAATAATATCGTGGTTTACCTGTTTGAACGGAATTTGGATACTATCCAATAAAGTATCTGCTTTTCTCGGGTCTATTTTGATCACCCTGTATTCATTGAAAACGGCCACCCAGAGGTTTCCGTCTGTATCGATAGTCATACCGTCAGCTACTCCGACAATACCGTTCTTAGCTAAAGTGAATATTGGTTTTCCGTTAGCTGGAAGAAACAAATGTGAAAGGTAATGAGAAGCTAGAGCCACTTCTAAATTCACCTATTGTTCCGTTTTCTATATCAAAATCGTATTCGTTTACACTGCCTGCAATGGTGTCGATGTAATACATTTTCTTTAGATTTTCGTTCCAAGCCAAACCGTTACTGATTCCAATTTTGGTGAGGTGTGTGGTGATTTTATCATTTCGGAAGGAAAATAGTGACCCTTTTTCTAATTTCACTTGGCCGTTAACTGGTTCTCCGCCCATGGTTCCTACAAAAAAAAACATATACTATATAGTTTTCTTTAACATACACATTGAATATTGTGAAACAATTGGCGAAATATTGCATTCTTTTCGTTTCAAATTTGGAAGAGTTACCTATCGAAGAATTACTCACAGAATTACGAGGGTGGTTTGAAAAGATTCCGACTCCAACATGAGGATAGCAGCACTCGTAAATGAAAGCTAGTGAATTTCTTTGTTCATCTGTTGACAGTTACTCACCAAAGTTTCAGCCATTTTGGATTGGCAGTTGTTGTGTAACAGTCGTTTGAGTGAGTTGATGTGGGTGTTTTTATGAAAATGAACAAAATCGGGTGTCGGTAGTTGTCATTAAATATTAATTTTTGAAAGGCAATACGCTAACGCAAATTAAAGATGGGTTAGTTTCTGTGTGAGGACTCTGCACCATCATTTACCACAGTGAAATTTAGGGCAGCGGAATTTAAACGTGGCCGTAAGGGCTTGGGAGATGATGAACGTTAGGAACGTCCAAAAACTGCAACTACCAACAAAAACATCGCCACCAAATGGTTCTAGACGACCGCCGAATTCAAGTGAGAGAGATGAACGCGTCAAAAGCACTTGTTTGTCACATATTAAATCAACAATTAGGTACGAGAAAGCTGTCTTCGCGTTGGGTGCCGCGTTTGCTCACGTTAGACCAAAAAAGTATTCGGATGAACATTTCCAACGCTCTGTTGACGCAGTTTAGGCGCAATACATTCGAGTTTTGACTGCAATGTCTCAACTATATTCCTCACATCCGATTCTGATCCTTATCAAAAAAGAAATTCATCATCTTCAACAACTGAATAAAACCACTCATCTCGTATGGGTACCATCACACATGGGTATAAATGGAAACGAAATAGCCGATCGATTAGCCAGAGATGCAACGGATATTGACAAACTTCACCTAACAACGAAAACTGCCAAATCTGACCTCAAACAAATATTCAAAGAGATGATTATCAATGCATGGCAAGCTGAATGGAACCTTTCCAAGTCAAAATTGGCCGAAGTAAAAACGACCGTACTTCCCCGAAAACAATTTTCTCTGAAAATAAAACAACAATCCATTGTCACTAGACTGCGCCTTACGCCTTGGACACACCCGCATCACACACATCCATCTGATCAGAAAAACCCAAAAATCAACCTGCGAAAAATGCTACCGCTCCCTAACAGTGAAACATATTTTAATCGAGTGCAAAGCCTACAGACGACATTGAGAACTACATGGATTTCCTTCAACTCTTGCCGAACTTCTAAAGGAAGGTTGCAATCCCTCTAAACTTATAAATTACTCAACTGATATTGGATTAGTCAATGAAATCTAGATTATTTACATTTTTATATTTACTGTGACAAGTAATATGCCATCTCTAATAAACTGAAAGGTTGAAGGGACAATAAACAATTTAAATAAATAAAAAAAATTGAGTTTTGGCGCCCATTAATTACTGTAGATGAAACTTGGATACACCATTATATGCCTGCAACAAATATATAGTCCAAATAGTGGACTGCAAAGGGGGAACCGGCTCCAAAAAAAGCAAAAACTTTTTTTCGGTTGGGAAAGTGATGGCGACTGTTTTTTAGGATAGTCTTATTTTAATCAATTATCTCCAAAAAGAAAAAACTACGCATCATTACTTGACAAGCTGAAGGCTGAACCTGCGGAAAACGGCCACGTTTGCAGAAAAATAAAATCCTGTTTCACGAAGACACACACCTCAGCGGTTGCCATGGCGAAATTCCTCGAATTACGGTTTGAACTGCTTGACCATCCGCCTTACTCAACAGATCTAGCCCCAAGCGACTTTTTTTGTTCCCTCATCTAACAATTGCGCTCGAAGGACAGAGATGTTCATCAAATGAAAGGGCAATCACACCTTCGTGAACAATTATTTTGCAGAGAATAACGCCGAGCACTTTTTGGACGGCATCGCTGGGAGAAGTGTGTAAAGTTGAAAGAAGAATATGTTTAAAAATAAAAAATCTGAAAAAATGTATCTTTGTTAGGTCGGAAACCTTTCTGACCACCCTTGTATATCTGAAATAATCGTTTTTAAAAAATATATGCAAAAAAAAATCTGCCCACCTGCCCACAATCTTCCAGAAGGATCACACTTTCCATCGTTGAATCTGTTATCGCTAATTTCGGGCATATCATCAACCTCGTATATTTTCTTAGTTTCAGAAACTTTTTCGCTTTCTCCATCCCAGGTCACTATAGCTAATTCTCTACCGATGCTTATCAGGAATTTGTCTTTCTCGCCTTTTACTGGAATTATCAAAGACACGGCATTGCCGTCTGAAAAACAAGTATGTATTGGAATATGAGGAATAATCAGTGCCCTGTAACATTCCAACCTTTCAAAAAGGTAAATTTACTTCTAAGTTATTTTTAAATAACTGATAACTCGCCAATCACTGCACTGGTGTGTTTGTTCGTTGACGGTACGTATTTATGGATGGATTTTCCGAAAATATCAACAAAATACAAGCTCTGGGTCTCTTCATCCCAGTGAGGTCCCTCACCTAGTTCCGTCGGTTCCACTGCTTCAATTCGTTCAACTTTTGGAGCCATTTCTCTCTTACTGAAATGTTGGCCGTTATTTTCAAATATAAAAAATAATAAAAACAACGTGAAGATGCATTCTGTTGATAGTTTGTTGGGCATCCTGAAATTTTATCAAGGCATCTATGAATTATAGAAAAAATCCACAATACAGTGTCATTGTCCCTTGACCAAGAAATGAGTAGGTACCTAATGAGAGAAAGTTAGCTTTTTTTTTCAGTATCCCTGCACTACCACTGGTGTTGAACTCTACAGATTGTGTAAATGGCAGTTCGTTTAGAATATCTTGAGATAAAGTTTAAGAGTGTAAAATAAATTATTAGTTGAAATAGTGTTAATCTTGTAGTTTTATAACATTATTTCTCTTTTTCATTACTTACTTTTAATTCTAATATACCTATGCGTGGATACTCTGCAGGTTTTTAAATTACTGTTCACGCGTGTTTCGCGTTTGTCTAGTCATTTAGAGTTGACTGCAACAGATGATTTCTCAAGGATAACTGACGACAGCTCGAAGCGAAAGTTCAACAACACTGGTAGGGTAATCTTCGAATAATTGATATAAGTTGACATTATATTGCTTATCTTCATACAATCTTCTCACCTTCAAATGCGTACTTCCTACTTTTTTCAAAGTGTAGGATATAAAAAGCAAAGCTACATCATGAAACAAAATCTATAGAGTTTTTTACTTTAGGAACTAGAAAAAATAATTAAAAATTTAAAATAATCTGTTCTTTTCATGTACAAGAAAGATATTTTGCCACCTGTGAGGAGATTTGTGAAATATTAAAAACAATATAATTAATGAGCAACCACGACCATTCTCGCCGCAAGAGGGCGTGAGGTCAGCTCTAGTAGTTTTTTTTACATTTTACATACGGATAAAATGAATTTTGGGAATTGAAGAGGTAGGCGATAATCTGATAAGTTTTGCATCTTAGTAACAGAAAAAAGAAAAATGAAAGGTTAAAAATATTGAAAATAACATGACCGAAATATTTCGGAAATGTAATTTCATATTTGTTGTCTATTTTTGGTCTTTTTTTTAATATATTTTTTTTCAACTCATCATATTTTCAAAATTCCAATAATGAACTTTTTCATTTTTTATCCTCACAGATACATTCCATTGCCAACTCGTAATCATTCTTAATCATCATTTCTTGAACCGGATAAGCCATTTGGCAAGGATATGTGTTATCATTTAGAAATTTGTGATCGGAACTACTCACCGATACAGACGCTATGAGGTAACCTGTTATTAATACCTAATGTATATGCTAAAACAAGCCAAAATAAAACATCCATCTCTCATAGTTGTTTAAATGACCTCTCGCCCCCTAGCGCCCTCTGTCGAACTCGCCGATGGTGACCCTCATTGTACCATCTGGCCGAAGAGTAAGCAACTAATTTGTTGATAATTTTTAAATAATATCTAATATAAAAAATATTGAAAATTTGCTGAAAATTGACGGCATTATTTTTCAGTAACTTTCAATAACACCAATTATAACGAATAAAGTTTTTACGTTGTTTCTCATAAAATATATACATATCTTAAGACAAAGTATATTCTCTCTCTATACAACACAATATACATGCCGCTTTTTTTAATGATTCCACTATTGCTATCTCGGAAACGATAAATAAAAGGTCGGTTAATTTGAATAAAAGTTTCCTATTCAATATCTTCAGTGCTTTTGAAATATTCGCCAAAAACTGAAATTGTAAAATTTCGTTTCTTTGATATACATCAATTTGCCATTCGACGTTTCGTCCATTGTTCATCATCAACTTAATTATTGTTTCAAACACGGACCTCTAATTTTTTTCATCGATTTTTGTAGCCATTGTAATAACAAATTTTGCATACATGTCCAACTTGCAAAAAATATTTGGTAGATTAATGAAGATTTAATAAATGTAACAATAAAAACGTACGATATTACGAATAATGAAATATGTATAATTCGACATTCGAATTTACAAATGGTACATAAATTTTTCACAACACCACAGCATCACCAGCAAACCCATTAGCATCCAGCCCTGTTACACGAAACGTAGCGCCATCATCAGGTCCAGGTGTAATGCCAACTTGACCACTAGTTACGAATAATTCGTCCAAGTTGGCACCTCCGAAACATACCGATGAAATCTGAAAACGCCAAGCGTGATAATGAATAGTAGTAATCCTTTATACAGGGTTTTTCCCAATTAGGGTACAAAAATTCAGATGGTGATTTGTCAGGTCGTTTTAATAAAAAAAGTTCCTATGAGATACAAGGCGTTGAAGTACACATAAATATCCTTACACCGATTTAGTTGAAATTTGCTAGTTATTTGAAGTAATAAGGCGCTTATTTAGCCTGAACTAGATTGAAATTATTAGATCCAGTGGCGTCTCAGTGGGCACCACAGCCAACAATATTGAGAAAAAAAGAACGCCACTGAGTTTTTTTGTAGTTTCTCATTTTTTAGATTAAGCAACTTTAAATAGAACTTTATAGTCTCTTGTGTTTCCTTCATATCAAGCTTCGTTTTCGAGAAAAAAATCACTTCTAAAAACTCATGGACAACATAAAATAAAAACCAAAAGTAAATAATAAACAATTTCGACTTCAAAGTAAATGAGCAAAATATTCACTTTCTGATAAAATACACGACTGCTATCGATTTGTCATTGATTGTCTGAATCATTCAAAAATACCTGGAGTATTCCTTATGACATTGCAATTGTCAATTATTCGATTCCTCAATTCATTCATATCTAGTGTAGGAGTTTTATAAACAGGATCTTTCAGATGACCCCATAAATAGAAATCTAGAGGATTCATATCAGGACTGCGAGCTGGCCAATTCTGAGGTCCTGCACATCCAATCCAGCGATTATGTTAGGTGATGTCGAGATGCTGACGAGCAAGAACACTAAAATGAACTGGATCCCCGTCGTGTATAAACCACATGTTGCCTCTTACAAGTACCGGCACTTCTTTTAAGAAAATGGGTCATCTCGAAAAAATTCCGGTTAGGATTCACCTGTTAATATTGCTGGTAGAAAAAATGGGCCAATTAGGTAGTCACCAAAGATTCCTACCCAAACGTTTAGCGAAATTTGTTGCTGCAAATGACTTTCTCTAATAACGTGGGGATTTTCGTCGGCCCAAAAATAGTCATTGTGAAAGTTTATAATAGCATCTCGTGAAAAATTTGCTTCGTTCGTAAATAAAATATTTGGTAAAAAATTAATATTGTGTGCTATATGAATTAACCACCTGCAAAACTTGGGTGAAAATCCCGAGGCAGTAGAGCTTGGACCCCCTGTATGTGATAAGGCACTGCAGCTGACTTCCAGCTGCAGTGCTATCTTCCTGGTACTATTTGAAGGATCTTCCTCTATCGCGACAAGCATATAGCACCTTCTAGTTCTAGTTCAGTTTCTGGTCTTCCACCACCTGTATTTTTATTTAAACTCCCAGTTTCACATAATCTTGCATCTGTAGCGTTCTAAATGTTTTAGCACATGGAATTACTTTATTAAGATATCTGTCCTGGTAAATTCTCCGTGCTTCTTCCACATTTCCATTCACTAATCCATTTATAAAGTGCATGTAAGCCATTTCAGCGTTAGTAAAATTATTTACGATGGAATCACTGCTAATTGTCAACTCTGAGTTTAACTGAAATGACTATACTTTCACTGTCAGCTGGTCTCCAAAGCAGGTGTTTATGATATGCAAACAGGCTTAAATTTCTTTTTTCTCGAAAAAGAAGCTAGATATGAAGAAAACACAGGTGATGAAAAAATAAAAAGGTATAACAACAAGTCCGTGGCGTACTTTTTCTTCACTAATATCTACTTTGTCAAAAGTAATAGAAAAGCTTGTAAAAAAAAGGTTGCTAAAATTTCTGGAGACGCACAATATACTGAGTAGCTCACAGTTTGGTTTTCAAAGATCCAAAAGTACAAATGATGCTATCTTTGTCTTCCTAGAAAAGTTATATGTAGGGCTCAATAAAGGTGAAGTGGCTGCTGCAGTATTCTGCGACTTTTCTAAGGCCTTTGATTGCGTTGATCACAGAGTGCTGTTGGAAAAATTGTTCCTTTATGGGATCAAA
>WOGR01003716.1:0-15550 GCA_015342045.1 Leptinotarsa lineolata | reverse complement strand
AAGTTAAAAAAATTGAAGAATTTAAACAAAAAATATTGATTCAATTAAAAATTACGCGATTTCAAGCCACGGTAACTCACGACGTTTCGATTGTTAGTATCCACAATCGTCTTCGGGTGATGACTGAACTAATTCCTCCGAGAGATGACTATTTATGGATCTTTCGCGTACTTTCACTCATCCCCTCCTTTCACTTATCTCATCTCTCCGTTTCACCGGTTTAGCGAGAGATGACCGTTTGGCGGGAGTTGGCCATTTTCTTCTTGATTATGGGTTTCTATATGTTACGTATCTCTACGCTAGCTTGACTGAATACATTGTTGGACAGCATATATGCGGCTTCTTTGAATTTCCTTCTGAACCAGTGTTCCTCCTTGTGTATGATTTCAGCTGAAATAAATAGTCATCTCTCGAAGGAATTAGTCCAGTCATCACCCGAAGACGATTGTGGATACTAACAATCGAAACGTCTTGAAGTTACGTGGCTTGAAATCGCTTAATTTTCAATTGCATTAATTATTTTTTGTTCGAATTCTTCGATTTTTTTTACTTGTATTTTATTTCACTATAAATTCATTTCAGGTTTTTTGCTCAATATACCTATTTACTATTTTTCAGCTATTTCTTAATTTTCAATTGTATTGATTATTTCAGGGATTTCAAATCATTTTATACAATATTAGACAATGGAAGTCCGAACTGATAAAATTCACGTTCTATTCTCATGTTCAATATATCAAGAATAGGGAATCTAGCAAGGACACCATTGGTTTCCATTCTCAAATTAGCTAATAATTTCAACACTTTCATTGATTTGGACTGGACCTCACCCCCGGCGCTTTATCGTAGGAATGTTTTAGACTGCATATTGAGTACAAGTATCTGAGACTGATTTTACACATCTCCACAATTTTGGACTCAGTTCATCTCCTACAATTCTGGGCATTGAGTAATAGGTAATAGATATTATATAGGGAATATTTTCATGTACACAATTGTAATTCACCTTATTTTTTCAAGTAAATAGGCTGAAATAGCCTGCTTGGGTAATAAATGGATAAATGAAAATAAATAAATAAATGAAAGAAAGATTTGTTAACTAGTAACAGTTCCATTCGTGAACAAAGCCCCAGAAGCGGGAAAGAGACATCCCGTATACCAACACTCTAACAGAATTCAAAATAAGTCGGATGACTGTATTGAGGACGGATGAATGTTTCGAGATTTCATTTTAAATCATTCATTTTTTTATACTTATTTATCTCTCCTCGATACCCATCAGACTTATTTCATTTTGCCTTTGTTTCACGTTACCGTCACCCTTTCAAAACCAAAAATCTGATAACAAGAGAACACTTACATGAGTGACACTTATGAAGACGACTGTTTACCACATGTTTTTATATTCATTTCGGAATTAATGAAGTGACAAGCAATGAAAATTTTTGACTTGATTTGTCCAAACTTTCATTTCTGTAAATTATGTCAGATAGTTTTTTGATAATGAGTCTAACAGACTCATTACCAAAAATTCAGAAATATGTGTAGGTATTTATCAAAAATATGATAAAATTAAATAAAAAGTATGAGCTAAAAAATATCTTCAATTTCTCATCTGTGTCGAATGTGAATCATGAAGCACGGAAAGGATATTCCAAAGGTATATGTTCTAGAACGGAGATCTCTTTTAGATGCCCCTTGAAAGAACTATGTCCTAAAGGTTACTGCGTCAGTTAGGTTTAGTGAGCAACTTTCCTTGAATGACCAAAATTTCAAACATTTTTAGGTGAAATGGTAGATGATGGTCCCACCCTGCATCGCCCGGTGAGATACCATTGCAACAGCTTAGGCAGCGTGAAGTTGCTTTCGAGCTAACGTTTCGCTGCTGTGCCGCTGTTTCCGGTTTCAAGGGTGGGAATATGAGAAAAAATTGTATAATGGCAAAATACTCCGGAGGCAAAATAGCTCCACAATCGAATCTCCGGGTGGAGCTGATTCGAGGACATCATCCTGCAGAAGTTATTCGAAAACCACTATTTTTGACAGTCAGCAAGGTCCTTCCAACATCAGTCCACAGGAAAATAGCATGGTAAATGCAGTTGCTAAGAGGCCCACTAGCAAATTCAAAATCGATTTCTGCAACATCAGAGGACTCAACTGAAATATAAACTCAGTGCACCAACGTCTGCAAAGAAATAGTCCTCATATTTCTGCACTCACAGAAACCAAAGTCAATGCTTCAACAAATCCAGTCAATTTTCTATATCCTGGATATGATTTCCATTCCTGATTCAGACGTAACTTTGGAATATCGCTTTTTATCAGAAGCGATCTCTCCTGTCAACGGGAGGAAATGCTGGAACCCAAAAACTTTTATGTTATCTGGTTTAAAATAATATCACAGATCACTGAATTCATATGCTGCGTTTATCGACCACCAAGTGAATCACAATATCACTATTCTCTTCACTTGCAAACACCATTGAGTTTCTGCAAAACAATCATCCCAGTGCCGAAATTTCCATATTCGATGACTTCAATATCCACAATATCGAATGGCTCAAATTCTCAAATATCAACTACGAACAAGGTCGCGAAGCTGAGGCTTTTGCAATAAGCAGCGGACTTACTCAGATTATAAATGAGTGAACCAGGATTCCTGACCGTGATGAAGAATATGCTAGTTTTCTGGATCTATACCTAACAACCAATTCATAAATTTACACGGTCACCGTAAGGTCTCCATTGGGATCTTCTGACCATAAAATCATTTCAGTGTTGAGTGAATCACCGATAAATGTTGGGGAACAATATAAGCCGCGCAAAGTTAGGCCTTACAAGATCTGCTGAGTGGGAGGATCTTCAAGACCATTTCCAATATTTCCCGTGGAAAGATGTTTGTTTCAGCTCTAACGATCCATCAATTTGTGCTTCTGAAGTCACGAAAGGTATTCTATCATCCATAGATGCATATATTCCTTTATGAATGAAACGAATTTCTAACGGCAAACCTTGCTTCAACAAAAATTGCGAGCAAACTGTCGCCTCCAAAAATCACGCCTACAGGCAGTGGCGCAAATTCCCAGTGCCGAAAACCGAACTAGGTTTGTCAATGCTCGCAACAGCTGCAAACTTAGAATAAATGAAAGCAAAGAACTTCACAATCAGAAAATTAGGGATAAACTGCTTGCCAATCCCAACAGGTCTAGATCCTTCTGGTCGGTAGCTGAAGCTGTTAGTAAAAACTTTACGAAATCCAAAATTCCACCACTAACACAAGCGGATGATTCAATTGCAACAACAGCCATAGAAAAAGCAAATCTTTTAGCTGAACAATTTGCGTCTCACTCCACAGTCGATTTTTTGGGAAAGGTACCACCACTTACTATTCCCACACTAGAATCCACAATGCCAGAAATTACTTTTCGACAACGTCTAGTTTGGCGAATTTTGAAACAGCTTAATATTAACAAGGCGTCTGGTTCTGATGAAGTGCCCGTCATCGTACTCAGAAAATGCGCAAATGAACTCGCACCAGTATTTTGCAGACTTTTCAACCTGTATTGGGGTTTTTCCTTCCTGTTGGAAGATTGCTCGCGTTCAGCCTATTCCCAAAAAGGGCAAGAAAAATCTTCCAAGTAATCATAGACCACTTGCTTTGCTATCAGTGATATCAAAAATCATGGAGAAAGCCGTAAACCACCATATCCATAAATATTTGGAAGGCACCAACAACCTGAGCGATCATCAGGCGACCTTCTATCGTATGTCACCCATATTTCCAATAACGCAATCGAAAAATATGGAGAGTTAAGAGCTGATCGTGTGTGGCATGAGGATTTGCTGGCCAAACTTCGATGCTTTGGCTTGTAGGATCATTTCTGTGTATGGCTCTTCATCTTCCTGAAAAAACGTTTCCTGTAAGTCACCGTCGATGGATATCTCTCGAATACTTTTACCATCAACGCTGGTGTTCCTCAGGGATTCATATTGTCTCCAACCCACTTTTTATTGTATATCAACGACTTATTGAAAGAAACCAAGAATCCAGTATATTGCTTTGCTGACGACAGCACACTCCTCTCGTCATTCCATTTGGATTCTAAGATATCGGCTGTAGATGCACATCTTCACCGGCAGCAGGAAGTTGCATATCTTAATGAAAATCTAGAAATGATTTCGAATTGCGGTGAAAGTAACCAGGTTCAATTCAATGCCACAAAAAACCAGGCATCGGTTTTCTTCAAAAAGATAAATGTCTCCGAACCGGGTATTATAATGTCAGGACAGACAATTCCGCTTCGATAAGTTTGTTGGGGATTAAAATGGATACCAATATGTCTTGTTACAATCATGTCGCTAAAATTGCAAAGGCTGCTTCTCAAAAGCTTGGAACACTGTTCCGAACCAGAAAACTGTTCACACCTCAGCAAGTTTGGAGTATTGTTCTCATGTATGGAGCTCCGCCCCTAAGCATAACCTGAAGCTGCTGGATTCCATTCAGGAAAGAGCCATCCGCCTGATTGGAGACGCGAACATCACTTGCAATCTTGATAGTCTGGAACATCGAAGAGAAGTTGGAAGTGTGGAAATGTTCAAGTGACTTGGCAAATTTGATTCCACTTAGAGCGATACATATTAGAAATACGCGACGGACTGAGGCTGCTCATCGTTTTGAGGTTCATCTCAGTACACCTCGAAATCCACTGTTCAAGAACTCTTCCATTTGGAGAACTGCGTTTTTGTGGAATAAACTTTCTGAAAACGTTTTTTCAAATGGCTTTAATCTCCAGCGATTCAAGTCCAATGTTAATCGTTACTTTCGCACAGGCACAGATCTCAGAGCGCCTTAAGGATTTTCCTGTAGTGCTTTTGTTTTGTCCGTAAAAAAAGAAATACCACTACCTTTAAAAAATACCACTACCTTAAAAAATTTGTTTTTCAATATTTTCTTGACACATTGAAGTAGTCAATTCTAAAATTTGAAGTAATGTGAATGCGGAACTGGATTATTTAGATTCCAGCTTATTATAAATTGAATCAGAAAAATAAATTAAACGTCTGTTATCTGTTCAAAAAATATTGCTCAAATTTTCATTTCCTATTTAATTTCGTAATTTCAAATTGTTTGATGTTGTGGGATCTGGAGCCAAGTTTGATTCATTCCGTGTAGGAGGAATTATCTGCTTCAGAATAGAAATAATATCCAACTAAAAATAATACATAGGAGATACGTAGCAACCGAAAATAAAGTTTGATATGATTCGATACTTGTTAAACTGAAAGATCTCGTTCTCAAAAACCATTGACTATCATCATGTATTTGACGAAAATAATTTTTTATGCTTTCGACCTGAACATAGTTTTGACTTCGTCAAACAGTTCTATTTATGAAACGACCTTTTTATAAAAAGCTATATCATGTATCAGTAGTAAAACATTTTACCTGGGAGAGTACAAATAATAGCTCACAATTTTTAATGATGGCCTCTTTGGGGGGGGGGGCGGTAAATTTCCCAACAAAATATTATTATTTAACGCCAAAACAATGTTTTTTTGAATCTGTTAGTCATTTGCATCTCAGAATGTTTCCTCATTACCTTTTGCTGAAACAAACATATCTCAAATATTTCTTTTATCAATAGAGTTTCATTAATTGTACCTTCAATGCAACCGAATGTTTTCTATGGAATGATTTATTGATAAAATTATATCTAGACTTACTCGTACTCCAACTGTTTCAACCGATCGAAAGACCAAAAAAATGTATAAAATTTCAAAGAGTTATAAAAAGTTCTATTATTTTAGGTGAAACAAAACATCCACAGTTTCTCCTCATGAGATTTACTTAACAATCAATTGATCTCAATCACCTCAAGAATTTACATCGAGTTATTTCTAACTGACAATATCATTTGGTCTTATAAGGGAATTTTTAACATTTATGTTTTACGATATTTATGTTAAAATAATGAAAGACCTCAATATATCTACAGAAAAACCTCAAGAAGTATAAAAGACTTTTTTGTTATGATCTTGAACAAAATGAAAAAAAAAGAAAACAGTTAATAATATTCAAATAATTCAGGAACTACTTCCCTTTGTATATATTGTGCCAAGGTATTTCTAATTCAAATCTCTGCAAACGGACAGAGATATAGATTTGCCTTAGTTACCTATTTTTGTGTACTACTGAATTATGACATTTTTGCTGTTTCATTTTATTTATTCATAGATATTTGAAATGATATTTTAATTTGTTACAGAAACTTTCAGTGGGCTATCGGCATATATCTTCGACCACTTTCGACTTTGAAATTTTGAATACGGAAATGTATATTTGTAGTAATTTTTTGAACAGCAACGTTCTTTCAAAATTGATAAATTTTATTCTCCCCAATGGTTCTGAGTGTTTGACAATTTGATGATCATTAGATAAATTGGTTTTTGATTTAGAAAAGTGAAACAAATTCACTTTTCTAAATCAAAATGGTTCTAGTATTCTGTTTTCGTTCGAAGTCATGAAAAGTTACAGAAGAAGGAGATTTACTCGCTAATTTGTCTGTAGTTGGCAAGCAAGCAGTGCATCGATAGCTTATTTTCTGAAAAAAAACAAGTTTATTTATGCTTTAACTGCACATGTGCAATGCTGAAACTAAATATAAATTCATGCATGAAGAAACAGTGATGAAAAGATTATTTTATTTTATGAACGCGCCTTTTTCCCCCGCGACTGGCACCCCAGATTTAATATTCAAAAATCCTTTTTAATCGAACATCTACAACATAACACGAACCTTGAGCCTTCAAACATATACCGGTATTGAGAAACAGTGATGAAAGGGTAACTTTATTTTATGAACGAGTCAATTTCCCTCGCGGCTGGCGCCCCAGTTGGAATATTTAAAAATTCTTTCTAATTGCATATCTACAATATAAAACGAACCTACATAAAATAAAATTGTTTTTCCTATTAATTTTTTCCCAGATTACTATTTGATGAAAATTCTGAAAAAATTCAGGCAATGATAACACGTTTCGAAAAAAATATATTTTGGTCCCCGAAATCCCGTACCCACTCCTTGAAAAAATTGAGAATAAAATAAAAATGACAAAAAAAATTGAAAAAAAATACGTCAATTTTTTTCGATTTTCTGAAAATTTATAAAGAAATCCACCTTCATGAATTTTTTTCGATTTTTTTAGATCTGAGCATGTTTTAAACGTCCATTTTTGGTTATTTCGGTAGTTTTTTATGTTTTTTCACTGTTTGTCACCATTTAGAGCACCTTGCGAGCTCAGGAATGCATTTTTGAGTTCGTTGAGCCTGAAAATTGAATTCGCTCAGAAAATTTTACATGCGTATAGACACCAAACATGAATTGTTTTGTTGATGATCTTTCTTCTGGGCACTTTTGAAAATGATAGAGGCCCTATGAGATATGTTTTTTTCTTATTCTATTGAGTTCGTGGAAAGAGCAGGGGGTGTATGAAATTAATTTTTTGACGGTAACAAATCTCAAAATAAGTTCCAGCATCAGTTGCATGATTGAAGGCATGTATGTTATATCTTCATTTTCACTTTTGAGTTTTTAAAAATGGTTTCATTTCTCAAAACACTTTCTATAATAATTGACAATGATTTTCAATAAAACTTGGAACATTAACACTAGAAAGAAACTAATAATAAGCAATGAATGTACTTAAAGACGGCTAATTGATAATGAACGTCTTTTTGACTACTCAGGGTCTATTTCTACGGTTGCTATAGAAAAACAAAGTTTGAGCAGTGTCAGCAATTGCTTTGTCTGAAACACAAATGTTGTGTGTTGCTGATACTGCACAATTAGCACTTCTCACAGGAAGCTGTTATCGCTCGTAATCTAATACGTTTAAGACGTAGATTTGCATATAACATGTATCTTACAGTACTGATTCCATATAACTTCAGGTAACGGTGTATTTTTAAAGATCACTGAGCAGT
Organism: Leptinotarsa lineolata; assembly: GCA_015342045.1. Taxonomy (NCBI): domain Eukaryota; kingdom Metazoa; phylum Arthropoda; class Insecta; order Coleoptera; family Chrysomelidae; genus Leptinotarsa; species Leptinotarsa lineolata. The sequence goes on along the minus strand of WOGR01003716.1, from coordinate 7,566 downwards.
ATACTAGGTTTGAAAAAATTTATCAAAAGATTGTCTAATTAATAGAAGTATTTGCCCATCATATTTATATTAAAAAATCTTGGAAAGAAATGTTTAATCTTCGTCGCTATCTTCATCGATTACGGGACACATATTTTCCATGTCAAAAATATTAAAATGAATTTCTTGTGAAATTTTTCAAATTGCTCTATAGTAAAAAGGTTAGCAACAAAACAATGCATGTTTGGTGTCTATACTTGTGGAATTGGCGCGGTAGTAGTGTGCCCGACTGACGATCGTAAGATCATGGGTTCGATCCCAGCCTCGGTCAAATATTTTTCTCGAGAGAATTTATATGGTTGAATCTGGGATGATTCTGCAACCGTGTTAGGAATCACACGTTAAGAGACCTCGTTAGTACTTAGCTCGCACAAGTTACTCAACTTCTGAGAGTTGTCGTTCGTATGGGGGCGACAACTGAATAACGGACAAACAGATACTCATATAAAATTTGCTGACGAATTAAATTTTCAGGTTCAACGAGCTCAGAAATGTATTTCTGAGCTCGCTGCTCTAAATGCAGCAAGGAGCTTTTCTAATGCCATTGGGAAATAGCTCCAAATAAATAAATACTAGGCTTCAATTTCAAAATACCTTCAAACTGAAAAAAAATTAATAGAAGAATAGTTGGGGAACACTGCGATAAAAATTTGTTGTATACAAAAATTTTCACATATTATAGGAAAATATAAGATCAAAACAAGAAAAAAAACAATATGTTTTGAGGATAACAGACTTTATTTACGATACAGATAAAAAAACATTCAAATGAAATCTTTTGTGCATAACCTTTTTGCAAATATTGACTTTCGTTTATATGTTTCATCGTTTTTCCTCATAAGGAACCAACAATAGTCCCCCATTATTGCTGCATCCCATCTGCCTTGGTAACGTTGCTTGTCAGTGTCTTGGTGGAACCTTTCCCCTTGCTAAATCAACATTACTTAATTTTTGATCAAACTGTTGATCACTTAGTATTTTTCTAATTTGTAGTCCAACAAATATACCTTCCTTGAGCTTTGCATCATTTGATTTTGGAAAAACGTGTTTAATATATTTAAACTCATCACCTTCTTTGTCTAATGCTTTTACAAAATTTTCATTAACCCCAGTTTAATGTGTAATAGAGGCAAAAAACGTTTTTGGGATTAACAAGAGGTATATTTTTCACGTTAGCTTGACCTGGAATATATTTATCACTCGGAGGTCATAATGGCTCTGTGTTGCCCTACTGTTCCAAAAGTAAAGAAAACAGCAAAACTTCTTAAATCCGCCCTGAAGACCTAGTAAGTAATAATCCTATGACTTTTAGGTCACCACATATTTGCCACTTATACGTATTATAACTTATTCCATTTAGAATAAGTGACATACTTTCGTGTGTTTCCTTCGTGGCAACTGCATGTGCAAGAAAAATAGAGGGTCTTTCGTTACCATTATAGAGCAGAACGGAGTTTAAACTTGTTTTAGACGAATCTATAAATAAACGCGATTCGTCCGGATTATGTGCAAATCTCAATTTTTCCATCACACCATTTGGATTTACACAAACATTTTATACTGCATAGTAAAAAACGAGAATAGCTCGTGGTTACGGTTCCTAAATATTGTAACTTTGGTTTAAGGGGCTAGTAAATTCCATTGTTGTAATCTAGAGCCTAACAGTTCAGCATCCTCTTTGGACAAGTGGAGGTCCCGAACTAGGTCATTTAATTCAGGTTGATCGATAAAATGAAGTGTTCTTTCTTCACTCACGGGAAAATAAGGACCGTCTTTTTCTGGCACATCATCGGAACCTGCCTAGTCATCATACATTTCCAAATCTTCATCCCAATTTGCCGGGGGTGTTGGAACTGGTAAACTTTCTCCATGAAGAACCGGCCTTATTGCAGAATGAATATCCGGATATACAATTTTGTTCTTTCTTGAAAAGCCAGACACGTTTGTCATGCAAAAGTAACAGTCGTTGTAATGATTTGTTGTTTCTCGTAAAATCATTGGAACTGCAAAAGGCATAGAAGAGCATTTGTAATTCAACCAGTTACTTACAGTTGCTGCACAAGTTGGGCAACATACGTGAGGAGCCCAATCCCGATCTTGATCACCAACAACAAATCCAAAATACTTATGTTAAGCTACTTTGGTCATTTCTGCGGCCGTTTCTGCGATTTAGGAGTAGACTGACCACATATATAGCAAAAATTATCTGCGGGATTAACGCAGCCACGTTTCTGTACTTTGGACGTGTCTGTACTGTTACATACGTCGAGTTCAAATATGTGATACTGCGTTTACAGTAGTCAATTTATTTCATTCACAAAGATAATACTAATGTAATACTCTTAATATTCGCGTATTTGCTCACCTCGATTCTCTAATACTAACTCACCACTACTCGCGTTAAACCAATATTGATGATCTGATTGTCAATCTGCTACTTTTATAGCGGTTCCGTATTTCTGGTATTTTCTGGAAACTTCGAGTATCGGAAGTTTGAGAAGCGGTGTTACAATTCTCATATACAGCGAAAGCAGATTCGAATACTGAGCAGAGCCGCTGTGTTGCCAGAATTCAAACAATTTCCCCAATTTAGGGGAAAAGAAAATTTGGAATGTCGTGTTCATTAAATTTTTGTGAAGAAATCATAACTCAAAAATCTTACGTGTTAGGAAATTTTTACTATCATATTCGCATTTAGGGACCAAAAATTAACAAAGAACTACCTTTGGCATTACAGTCGTGAATTGGCTGTAAACTAGTGTAATATTTCGTGTTGAAGGGCCCAAATCACGAACTCCGAACCGTATTTTTACCATTCAATTGAAAGTATAAATATTGATCTAACAGTTTAGGGAGGCGGGAATTTTCTTTAGTAACTTTACTGTTTTTTGAGAACTTTTTTCAAATTATGAATGTCTGTAATAGTTTTTGAGATATTAGCAAAAAACGAACCCCTTGTTTTAGGTTTACTAAATTGATTATAACTTTCAACTTGTCTCAAATCTTGAATTACCGTGAGTGGAATGACAAATCGAATGACATCTCACTCATAATTTTCTGTAAAAGAAAACTCAAATCATGCAATAAGGCACTTGTGAACTATACTAGTTAAGCCATGTAATTTGATACCCATATTGAGGTAGTTGTGAAAAATAATGTAATCCGCCTTTTTATAGCTGCGGTCATCTTGAATTTGCATCTTTTTCAAAGTGTACTACTATTCTACTAGTCAAGCTTTGCCATTTGATACCCATAGTGAGGTAGTTGTGAAAAAAGATGTTATCCGCCATTTTGTAGCTGCGGCTATCTTGAACTGGCATATTTTTCAAAGTGTACCTATTCTACTAGTCAAGTTGTGTCATTTGATACCCATATTGAGGTAGTTGTGAAGAATGTGTAATTCGCCATTCTGTAGCTGCGTCCATCTTGAATTTGCATCTTTTTCAAAGTATACTACTATTCTACTAGTCAAACCCTGTCATTTGATACCCATATTCAGATAGTTGTGAAAAAATATGTAATCCGCCATTTTTTAGCTGCGGCCATCTTGATTTTACGATGATATAGAATTCATTTAATTTTATTGTCGTCAAAACTAAATGTATGTACCAAATATCAGATCAATCTGTCAACAGAAAGAGGGTCAAACTTCAATTACTAAATTTGACCCAAAAAAATGAACAAACAGGGCAAGCTAAATAAAACCGTTTAAAAACAATTTCAACGAACATCAGTGTAAAGTTTGCGTTGACCACAAAATGGTTGGTTTATTCTTGGTTAATAAGGTGGATACACAAAAAATCCATACTCTTTGAGAGTAGATCTAGAGATAATTAGAGTGAAAAGGGGACTGACTAATTGGGGAGAACATGGTAGTTTACAAAAATGACATAGTTTAGACGCCTCATATTTCTAGAGGAAAAATATTTTGTCCCCATTACATATGAAACAAGGCTTGATGAGGCAGGTTTGTAAAGCCTTGAACTTAGAGGGTCATGTTTTCAATACATAACGAGTAAATTTCCTAGACTCATTAATGAAAAATTGCAAGCTGGCATTTTCGATAGTTCTAGATACGGTGGCTCATAAAAGAAACCAGTTTCACTAAGTCCATGAATAAACTGGAACAGCTTTTGCGACAATCTGATATGAGTGAAAAACAAAATGAATATTTCCACCAAGATATCACAACTTTGGAGGAGCGGTACCAGCGAAAGACAGACATTCATATGATGGTTGATTACTGTTGATACCTACAAAGCATCCCATGACTCAACTTTCTTCGATCCTGCGTACATGAAAATACCCATGAACTAAATTTTTTACCATTATTTTGAATTAAAATCGAATAACATGATGTTTGTTCAATGAAACTTAAGCTGATGAATAGATTTTCGATATACTTGTCTGTTGACACCTAACCACTTATTTAAGAGCTACTCAATGAATTTCTTCAATCCTTCGTATATGAAAATACTCATGAACTATAATGATCTATTAAAATCATTAAACTTTTCTGTAGATCTACTGAAACTTGTTCATGAAGAAACATGTCTAAAATCTTCAGCACCAAAACATCTGTTACTCTTTGTAATTCATAGGTTCACATAAAACCGTGATTTTCAAAGTTGTGAAATTCAAAGCAATTTTTTGAAAGTTTTTCTTAGTGGTCAATTGAAAAAGTTTAATTTTCCATTTTTCTGTTAACCAATCATCATTTTTTTAAAATGAGAAACATAAATGTTTTACAATTCCAATTGTTTTGTATTCTTATTTATCAATATTTGAATTTTCTGGCGAAAATGAAAAGCTAATTAACAAAAGCGTTTCTAGCAATGAAAAAACTACTCAAGAAACTATTTTTTGTTTTGTAAAATTCATTATCAGAATCGGAATATTTAAAAAATTACATTCATTCAGTTTTCATCAGTGAGAATACAGAACAATTGGGACATATGAGAAAATGTGTCAATGCCTCATTTATGTTTTCGTTTCATTATTCATTAAACATTGGATTTTTTCAAAATTTTTCCATTGAGGATCTTTCCTAAAGTCTTCAAAGAATAGCTCCAAAAAAGAAAACATTATAGGCTTCAACTCTGAAAATCATTCAGGTTTCAGCTTGGAAAACATTGTTAATTAGCAAAAGCATAATTAACAGAAAAATTGCGTTGAAGAGTATCGACTAGCAGAATTATTGTGTAATAAACTATTCAACAAATAACTATTTTTTTATTCCTTAAAAACCATATTTATTGGGTTAAAATATTTTTTAAGCGTTCAAATCGTAAATTGCTCTTGGTGAAATTAAGAATCGAATGACACCTCAGTCATAATAAACACTGGATTTGCTACTGGCTTTTCACTTCCTGAAAAGTTTTAATTTTTGGCACTCAACACCATTAGCAGTTCTTCTGTAAGGGAAAACTCAACAGTTGTACCTACTAGACTATTGCGGTTTTGTGAATTGTCAATGTGAAAATTCTACGATGAAGATATTTTCAATAAATTCGTCACGGAAGGAGAAACATGCACAAAAGTTTTAAACATGATGAATCAAATTCATTTTTTAAAATATTATTGAACTTCCCTTTAACTTAGATAGTGTCGTCAGTGGTCACACTACTTTCATGATGCCGGTAATGAGTCCGTATAACAAAATTGAGGCTTGAAGATTTCAACTGAATCATTCCAGTGCAGACAGTTTATTTTATTCGAATGGACGTACCAGCAATGTGGACAGAAGTACAGAATGAAAAAAATCAGGATTGTTACAAAAAAACTGAGTATTTCATTGGTTAGGTTTTTGCAAGATGTTGATAGATTCCGACCCTTTCAATAAAAGTTTTCGGCAGTAAAACGTATTTAAGTATATTTTTCTTGGTTCCAAGACTGAGAGATAACTCCAGATATGTTATCAATTCCATCCATTACCTTCACAACTCGTAATTCATTCATGATCGTCATGGTATCGAATTGCATAAACTCGTGAACTGACCGACTTCGGCCGAGAAAGGATGTAAATTCAATGATTTTCCTTTGATTTAATGGATTTAGCTAAATTTCATTTTTTAAAATTGATGTGGGTACATCATTAAAACTCGATGATTATAGATTTTCAATATATTCACACTTTTCAGTGATTAGTTTAATTAGCAACATAAATGTTTCAGTAAACAGATTTCATTAATTTATTTACTGATTTACAAAGGAACCTTTGATTAAATGGGAGCCGTAAATGTATCAATCTGGATTTCTATTATTTAACTTAGTATAATGGCAGATTAAATTTGAAGGATGAAGTCAATAAAAAATACTTATATGTAAATAGATGAAATTTTGGCTCGGAATCAAAAGTTGATAGTATAGTAAATAAATAGTGCGACACTTTAATTTATGTTCACATGAATAAAAAAAATTATTGTGGGCATTATTCTTCCGAATCAAGGAAAAACGGTCCGAAATGGACCTTTTTGCGTTGTAATTGTAAATCTCATTTCTGCTAAAGAGTTTTTCACCATACAAGCGAATAAAGCGAATTAGGTGACAAAAAAGTCGAGGGTTAATGAGTTCCTCAATTCGAAATGAAATAAAAATGAAACTCGAATCCGGCACAGAAACAATTGCAAAATGTATTTTCCTAGGTTATATCACTGCGATATTGCAGTCACAAACAACATTCAGAGAAGCGGCTTGAATCCAATCAAATTGCCGCTCTCCAATCAAATTCTACGATCAGCTTACCTCCCATCGCGAAATCAATATTAAAAAAACTATTCACTGACACTTGACGAAACTTAACCAAACCTGCACGTCTGACGAAACTGTAGAAATATAGAAAATCAAAACAACTGCATGGAATCGGAAAATACGAAGATGTACGATGATATTTAAGTTGTATGCGAGTATCCTGCATTGGTAATTGTGAATATGAGTTGAGTACAAGGACACTGCGATGATCAGCTAAACTCAGCCTCAATGAAACAGTGCAGTAGAATAATTAGGAGCAACCAGTTGTCTAGTTCAGGAGACGTATTCGGAAGAATAGGAATCAAAATACCAGTGGATGAATTTGTCAGTTCTGTTGCCATCTTTACAAATTCGAATGAGTTTTTGCTTTTTCCTACTCTTATTTAAGACTCTCTAAATGAAAGCTTTTGTGATTCGTATTACCACTTATATCCCTATGATTAAATAATGATAATAATAATCAGTTAACTAATTTAGTGATCCAATAATGTTGCTGAAGAAAGGTTGGTTGGGTAACAGGATCAACAAACGTTTGTTTCATGTCCGTTTGTGTTAGTGTTGTCTCAAATTTGTTGCAATGTTTTTATTTTTCAAATGTATCTAATTCGTCTAATGCTTTTTAAAATAGTTATATCAACACGGAGAAAGTACTTTTCGAGCCCTGAAGAAGAATTTAAATAAATTCGAAACGTTGGCAAGAAAACAATTGTTTCTTTAAGGAAAAATAGATCCTGTTACCCAACCAACCTTTCTTCAATAATAATAATAATAATAATG
>WOGR01003715.1:0-15552 GCA_015342045.1 Leptinotarsa lineolata | reverse complement strand
ACTGTCGGAAGACAGTATATGTCTCCTCTGTTTGGAATATGATGAAACAGCAGAGCATATACTTTGTGCCTGCTCCGCCGTGGACCGAATCAGGTTTTCAGAGTTTGGTGGAACCACACTTTTGCCATCTGACCTGAAATATCACTCACCATACAAACTAATCGGCTTCGTCAAGAAGCTGGGTTTTTTTTGGTCGAGTTTGAATAGTTGTGAGCCACAATAAACCCTTGTGGGTTGCGGTGAAGGGTCGAATAGACCCACTCACTTCTGACCCAACCTAACCTAATTAGAAATGATCATAGCTTTTGTACATCAAGTTTCAACTTATTCCTCTTCAAGTATTTTTCAAGGTTAATTAATTCGTCATTCATTTTTTGAACAGGTCTCCACACAATTACCACCAACTGCCAACAGAATATCATCTGCATAAAGATTGATAAATTCACAATTAATAGAGCAGTTCATGTCATTCATGTGTACACTACCTTGTGGGACATCTATATTGATCTGTCTTGTACCTACTAGAAAAATATACACCTCATGTAAAAAAGTAAATATTGCGTCATTGGTGTTTTTCTTTTCTTGGAAGCCAAAATGATAATCCAAGCTCGCACTCTTATGTGAAGGCACAACAGAAATTTTCAGAAAAACTGCAAATGTGCCTTTCTAAAATGAATCATTGATTAAATCAACTAATGTTTTGAGCATCGAGTTCAGCAGATTTTCAAAAATTTTATGAGTATTCCATCATTTCCAGATGAATTTTTATTTGTCATGGATTTTATAACTGATCGTATTTCCACAATATCAGTATCATTTTCTTCCGAGGTCATTTAAAATACTACAGCTCATTCTAGATTCATTCCGCGATTCTTAATTTTTTTTTCATAGTAGCGAGTTGAATCACTTTCCTACGAATTACGATATTTTGTAAAAAATGTATGAAAAAACCTTGTCCGTATATTTCCAGATATAGTGTAAACATTTTAGATTTTTAGATGTTACCTTTATTCCTTTCTTTAGCCAGGGTTTTAGACGTTTGTTTGGAAGTGTGAAATGGAAGTAATATATTCCAATTAAAATGTGATGCTGTCTAACTGAATTTTTCAAAATTATTGTATAATCGACCTTATCTAGCTGTAACTCGTTGTTCCTAAACGATTTCGAAGCAAGCCAGAACCGCATCATGATCAGACATTCCTATATTAACTACTGCATTTCCAGGTTTATTGATCGCAGTAATTTTTTTAATGACTCGGGATTATCAGGGTTTCATCAAAAATAATGTTGAGGTCACCAGTGAGTATAACTGAAGATTTGCGAGAAAGTTTATTCAAAAGTGGCTCTAACTCATTCAGAAATTTACCAATGTCAGATGATGGAGCTCTGTAAATGCACAATACGAATTACATTTTTTACTATAATAAGACAATTCAAACTGTTCATCTTCTGAGAGATCAATAAATGTACACGAGTAGCATGCTGACTGAATGTTCAAGAGTATCGTGCTGATTGTGAGTGTGCGAGTGCTGTTCCTGGACTGTATTTGAATATTCTAGGGCACTGCTGTTAAGTAGAGTGAGAGTTGTCAAAGAGCTTATTCTATCTTCAATTCCTGACGAAAACCTCTGCTTGCCTTTCAAGCTGTAATTCTCTTAGATGATTTACTACCAACTTGCAAATAAGTCTAAATCCCGTTTTTGTCACATTAAGGCAGTCTCTCAAATAATTTCTTTATATGTTAGTTTCAATAAATGAGATTTTGCATTTTTAGATGCATGTATTGCTCGAAGATGTTCAAGTTATTTTCTGGTGACCAGTCCAACTGATGAAACTAACTTGTCTTTAGTCAAATCTAATTCTGTGCACTTTTCACATATTCTGAAAGTATTTGTCATTCAGAATACAATAGCAAAACTTTTAAATCGATATCTTTCACCATTATCAATAGATGCGAGTTTCAACTGGGCGCCTGTTGAAAGATAGTGTGACGTCACGAGATACATGCCATTATCTGTTTAGTAAAGCTAAACATTTTGTAAAGATGATTAGTGTTATAAAACCGGACTTGCTGAGTCTTGTAAACGCTTACTGTAAAGGTTGTAATCATTCATTAAAGTTCCCCGGAGTATCACACAATGTATCACAAGCATACGCCTGTGATAGAGATGAGACCTTTGTGTGTGTTAAAAAAAAGTGTGAGATGCAGAAATTTTTGTTTTTGTTTTGAAAAAAGTAACTTGAAAATTAATGAACGGGTGCCTTTTCATTAATTTTCTCCACAATATATTGTAGCATTAAGTGTTCCATTTTAAAGAAAAAATGAGCTGTTCAGATATTATCACAATATTGAAATCAATAACACTTATTTCAATTAGGCCGAAGATACCTTGATCTCCAAAAATAAAATAAATTAAGCAAACGCAGAAATCATTTAGTAGAACAAGAATGCATAAATAATCTTGGTGTCCCGTTACTGTGTTTGATAAACTACAAATTATAGTCATTTAATTTATTGAAAATTATTATCAATGAGTGTAAACTTCACAGCCGGGGATAACTGTGTCAACGTTAGTTTTTGGGTTTTTCTGGCGTGGTCTGCAGTTTTGTATGCCGGACGTTTCGTCTATTACTGCGGTAGACATCATCAAAGGCGTTGAGGTAACGGTCGAAGTGCTTGACTTGTTCTTAACATAGCAACTACAATTTCTCTCGTGTTCAGGTACACGGGTATCTACACTTCTTTTCATGGTTCCAATGTAGACTGACCCGCAGCTACAAGGTATCTGGTTTCCCTCAGGAGTTGCTAAAGGCTCCCTGGGGTCCTTAGCTAACCTTAGATTCTCTCTGATAGTTTTCGTTGGCCTAAATATTGGTTTCACTTAGTCAAAGAAGGCACTCACATTATATATTCGAATATACACAAAAACTCTATAGCTCAAAATCAATATCTCAAGAATAAGTAGAGAGACAATAGAAATTCAGAAAAAATGATAATTTCAATAGAAAGTATGAGGCAATGAACATTAGTAAAATCTGGCTACCTGTCCTCGATTGAAGACAAACAAGGTCATTTAATTCAATTAAGATAAACAAAGCCATGACCACCAATGATAATATTAAATCTGAAATAAATTATGGTATTGTAGTTTTGGCGCTGAGAACAATTTGAGTACTTATTAATTATTAAGTACCTTGAATCCCCTAAAAAGTTATCACCTCCAAATCTATAGGCTTCCTTCAGAATCATGTAGGGTCACAGAAAGTCACAATATTAGCAAAACAGCCAGTTACAATAGAAATCATTACTAATTTTTTTTCCGTGGAATATGTTTGTCAGTTTCTTAAGATTGTATAATTATAGCGCATTTATTGTTTTCATAGTTTTAGTGTTATTGAATAGGTTTATATTGAAAACAAAGGACAAAGTTCATGGATGAAACATCATGAGAATTGTTCTTCATGTAAACCTCGAATAAACTTCACTATTTTTCCAAAACAGTGAAATTTTCGTTCCTAGGTCATACGTATTCATTTTGACATCAATCGACATTATTCAAGTGAAATAGTGGTACGACCTGTGCAGGTTGCAGGTAGGAAAGGCAAATCCTTAGTCTAATTAAATAACTACCATTTAAATGTTTTTACAGTAGATACAAAATGAGAATGATTTATTAGGGTCACCAATATCTTTCGAATAAAAAAAATTATTTGTATATATTTGGTTAGGATATTTCACGCAAAATATATGCCGGAATTCAGAAAGTTTCTTGTACACATTCGATTGGGATATTTCAATGGTTCTCGCAAAATAGATGCAGGAGTTCAAATTATATTACTAACCTCACTTTTCAACTCGTTGATAGTTTTTTTGGCGAGAACGGTATTTTGCTTAACACGTTCGATTGCTGCTTTACTTGACATATTGATAAAATATCTTAGTCTGAATATACCAGTAAAAATATTCATCCAGAAAGCATGTTTTGCAAAATTGAAATAATAGAAAATATTAACAATGTTACAGTGCCTGTAACTGTAAATCACAGAGCATTGAAATTCTGTATACTAGGAAAACAAAATAACACACTACACCGCCTCAAGGGTGCATTCCACTAAGCGCTCACAACGATCACGCTCACGACCGCAGTTTTTCCCGTTCCGCTTGCTTGCGAGCGTTACTGTCGTGAACTCAAGAGGAATGTATTTTGAAGCATTTTGAGCGTTCATGTGAACATTACAAATGGCGAGGTTGAAAAAATGAAGTAGAAGTTTAATGAGGTTACGTAAGCCTCAAAACAATAAGTTTCAATAATTGCAAGTGGACCAGCAAAGTCAAACACATTACCGCCGGAACCATAGTTGCACGGACTGGCAAGTCCGTGAATTTGATAATACTCCCTCAGGCAGCAACACTAACATTCATAGGCAATCCTGGCATGTAGATGAAGGGTCCTTCAGGGCCCAGATGGATAGTATAGGCATACTCTAGGTTGAGCATGGTCAACTTCAGCGTTGTGAATGGCGCTGACTTCGCTACCGATGTTGACAGTAGTACAAGCAAACATGCAGGGTTTATAGGGGAAAAGTCATGGGATTATAAGAGAAACTCAGAGACCCCAAGAACATGCACAATAATCACTTAAGGAACCCCAAGAACATGCACAATAATCAGTTAAGGAATAAACATACTGCTATTGAGTAACTTTTGTTCCAGGGACTTAACGGTAGTTGAACTGAAGACGGTCAGTGAGGGAGGACTTGAGGAAATCATCATCTAATCAGCTTACCGCTCTTGCGATAGTCCGGGTCCTCCACCAATTAGAGAAATGGAAGTGTCAGTGGGGGCCAATTGAGCAGATGGATCACCGCTCATTATGCAGTAGACAGACTACGGGGAACTATCATCACCACGTACAATGAATATTGTCGCATAGTTAACCACAGATCTAATAAGAATGTCCGTGATAGAATGAATATCTGGCACGTATGAGACAACAAACTAGAAAATCCTTCAAAGACGCAAATCAGGAGTATGGGATCAATACAATAGGTCCCCTATCTGAATATAACAAAGCCCTGAAAATCCAAGCATAGAGGTGTTCGATCAGATAAAACCGGATAATTCCAAAAGAACCTCAGTTTTCGATGAATAATCTAAGAATAAATACCGGAAAGTACACAAAAACAGGAGTAGACGATAAGCGAGTTTCTCCGTTTGCACTTCCCCAGTTCTGAATTTTCAAATCTAACACCGAAGTCTTGAACAAATTCAGAACTGGAGGCCCCCAGAAGGCCGTTCAGGGCGGATTGGCTGGTAGCAAAGGAAGTGATAGATTCAGAAAAGATCAAAACGACGACGAAAGCTTCGAGACCATTCAGACCAATTAGAAAAACTATTCGACAGACATATTAGGGGCATAGCTCTGGCTAACAGACCACTGCATAGAGACCAATATACGTCCAAGTCAGGTATGTCAACAGAAACGGTTTTATACCGGGCCATGAAAATTTTCAAAAATGGTTCGCGCCAAATCTTCTGAGGAAGAAAATTGAAACCAGCTTTACTCAAGCCAAGGCCATACGTAATTTCTATTAGGCAGAAGGGGTGCTCAATGTAAGATTTCCTGATAATATGATCTGCAGAAAACATTTCAGTGAATATATTGTAGCTGGAGAAGTGTAGCTGGAGCTAGAAGAGAATATATAGGACAAAAATCAGGTACAAATCATCGTGCCGGTAGTGAATAACCCCTTACAGCCCATAACAATATTTGCTTGTGGGAATGATGTGTCAACAACTACCGTCAAGAAATACCTAAAAAGACATAAGAAGGCATACCTCAGAAGATATTTATTATATGAATTGATAATCCTGACAGAAGAATATGGGTTAATATCCGAACGTTTGATTGCAAATCGAAATTACATAAAAACATTTCTTTTAGTAAAGAATTAATTTTTTTCTCAAAATGAAAATGTCAGCCGCCAAATATGCAATATGAACTCACATTCTTTTCCAGAAAGTCACACTCAAACTCTTGAGGAAATAAATATTTTGGCCGGAATATTGGGGAATCATATTGCTGGTCCTATATATCTAGAGAAAAACCTGACTGGCGGTTTACTCGTATATTTGAAAATATTTCAAAACCTCATTTACCCACGGCTTCAAGAAATTGTCGCCAACAATCAAGATGAGCTCAAAAATCGAAATCTTTTACAGGATGGTGCGCCCCCACATTTTTTCAGGCATGCAAACTATTGGTTGGATCAGACATACCCAAGCATGTGGATTGGAAGTTACGGTCCGTTGGAATAGTGATCGTTCATTGGATTCAACTCCTTTCAATTTTTTCCTTTGGGCCTATATCAAATCGAAAGTGGGAGAAACATTTGCAGGACTAACCTCTGTGTGGTATGTCGGATATAATTCAATATTCAGCGTAGTATTAGCCGAAAAAGTAGTTGTTTTATGGCAGGAATTTTCCAGAACCTACTGTATAGATACGTTGGGAGAAATGAATGATTCGAGATTTCATTTCAAAATATTAATTTTCCCATACGAATGTATTTCTCCTCGATATATTATTCTGATTTCTATCAAACTATTCGACTGCCAGAAGGTTCAAAAAGGAACGTTTCGAACATTTGCTCAAATATTTTTTTGTATTAGATGAATAACGATGTTAAAATAAAATGCTATCGTTTATGCCCTTGAAATCAGCATTTCATTCGCTTTAGCATTCATTGCAAAATTTGTTACTAATTTTTTTTTTTTTCTAATAAACATTTATTTCAAAAACTCTGACAAAATTCTTAGTCCCAAATTCAAACATCAATAACTCTGCAACCGGTAAACGAAATTCAGAATTACTCGATTATGATATCACTATATTATACTTATAATTTTTAATTGAAGGTTCACTACTTCAAGTGAAATTATAATGGTCATGAATGTCATTTTGTAACCATCCTTTATAAAAACCCATCTTGCCTAATTCTGAAAAGAAAGTTCAATTTGAGTGAATATGATTGAATATTTTTTGGATTTGAAGATATCTAAAGATTTGTGACCAAACAGTCTGGAGAATTTAAAAAATATCATCTGGTAATACTGATTTCACTGCGAAAAGAAATCACAAAATAAACAATTATTCTGTGGCGAAACTCTGTGCGTCTATGGCTCTATGGTTTTACGAATGGAAAACGAAAACGTCAAACGCCATATATTTATATATCATATTGCATAGGAGTGTATGGAAGTGATTATTAATTATGTATATGTATGAATAAAAATGCATTTAACCACACTTTTGAGAACAGTTTTATTCAAAGGCACTTTTAAGATACCAAGAAAAACTATCACGACTTCCTCAAAGATGATGCAAGAAGTTGTGGAGGATTTGAAAAAGAATAACCCTTATTTTGACAAATATTCTTCAAAAATCGCCAAGTTAGGAAAAGAAGATCCCGCAGAGTTCAAAGCGAGGGTTGAAGGCCTCGGTAAGAAAAAAATACAAAAAGTTGAAACCATCACTGAAAGGTCCTACTCTAATTTGTTGAATCCAAAAGAGAACATTGTTGAACCTAGTCTTGTGAGAAAAGAAGCTCTGGATAAAATCATGAAAATTGATTTGATCAAAGACAAAAGCTCTGTTGAAATTGAATCTATTTGGAAACAGTACCATCTTCAAAAAGATAATTGTATAGCAGCTACTATTCCTAGTGGTGACTTTGAGAAGCTATATCAGAATGGTAAAAACTACCCAACTTTTCTTTTTGCATTACCTCGTAGTCAGGGTTATGAATTCATAATGTGTCAGTTTTCTTCAAACACAGTTCATTTCACCCCTCTTCTATACTACCAAGTACACAAGGAAAATGCTCCTGAATGTCTTACAATTTGTCATTTTGATGAGTTTAAGGAAAGCAAAGGAATTGTTTTGATGAGAGGAGAATTTGATAAAAACATTATAAATGCTGTTGAAGCCCAGTGTCTTGCAAACCAACTACAACTGTATTATATTCAAGAAGATCCCAATAAGAAAAAATTGTTGGAAGTATTCACAAAGAAACCTGATGAATTTAATCATACTGATCTCATTAGCCAAATTGAAACATTATCACTGAATTAACTGAATTCACTGGAAAGTGAATTGTATTGAGTTCGTTCATCTCAGCAGCTTCGAACTACTTGACAGGATTAAAAATTCATTCTTTGGAAAGTGAAATTTAAATGCCGATAGAAATAGTTTCAATTCATATTTTTGGGACATTGAAGGTGTTGATATGAACATAGTCATTGATATATTTCTAAGCTTCTGTAAATTCAACTTGTAAAATAAATTGAATCAATTCTAATAATTTTTATTCATTACATTTGGTTAACATCATTACATTCTCCAATGTTATGTTGAAATATAGTAAGATTAGTACCAGCAATGTAAATATTGTATAACACTTTGTATTGTATATATTTAAATAAAAAAGTGTATAGTTTTTGTGAGGTGTTTGGTTGGTTACTACTTTGCTGATTTCAAAATTTAGTGAAATGTTATATTTTAAAGTAATACATACTCCATCATCAAACAAAAAATGTAGAAAACTTCCAAAGAAAGGAAGAAAGAAAAAATTATTTATAAAAATATGTAGCTTATATGGAGAAGTTTCTTTCATATGTTCAGTGTTCATACTTTTGTATGAAAATCTATTTTTTCCCATTCAGTTTGTACTTCAAACTTTCATGAAATTGAAACAGACATAATTCATAGGAACACCACATACAACGTAATACATGAAATGGCAATTATATACAATTTCACTCACACATCGTCATCTCATAAGCCCCATTTAGGGCACTGCCTCCCAAAAAATTTTTAAACCTTCAAAAAGACTGCAAAACAAGCTAAAAAATGTATAAATTTATATAAATGAAGAAATATTTTTGACATTCAACCTCTTCATAAAATGAGAATATGTATGTGTATTCATTCATGAACGAAGTGCTTATTGACCACAAAAATTCCAACATAAAATTAAAAAAAAAATTAAAGATGTCCATAACTATACCAGATGACTGAATTGTTTGAATATAGATCAATCCAACAGATTTATTAAACCATGGTATTTTATTTATAATTGCTTAGAAGAAGGAATCAAAAATACAAAATCCGTAGAGAAATTGAAAAACAAACTGAAAATTTTTCTTGGAAAAATGAACTGTCACTATTGAAGATTTTTTCTATTGGAGAAATGAACTCTTACTATTAGATTTTTTTCACAAATTATTTTTGACCGTATGAAAAAAATTTTTTTATTACATTGTTTAAATTCACATTAATTTCAGGCTTCATCATTACCCTATTGAACTTTTTTGGAAATATGTGAGATATCGAAATGCATTCTCATTTTTTCCTTGTTTATTTTAATCTATGGGTTCTGTTAGCTTCACTGTTGAATGGCAAATGCTTGTTGAACACTAGTAATAATAGAATTGATATGATAACCCAGGGTTTCTCAAAATGGGACACGTGTACCACTAGGGGTACGCCATTGGGTCATAGGGGGTACGCGATTAAGTTTACGTAATGGCGGCGGATAAGCTGCCTGGTAAAAAGCGGGTTCTTTACGCAAAAAAAATCCCGAAAATCAATCTGTCAACCAGTTCACAAAATGTACAAACTACGTCGAGTCCTATTGGGTCTACTTCAGATGAAAGTTCAATTTCAAACAATAATTTTGCGAAAACGAGCGAACCACAGAAAAACATTTCATCAGCAAAACAAGAAAAATATAACGAAAACTATTTGAAAATTGGATTTATGTGCAAAGAAGAATCTTAACACCCAGCCAGAGAGAGACACAGTGAGATATGTTCAGAAGTACTCGCAAATAGCGCGTTGAAATCAAACTTGGACCTTTTATTCCCCGAAGGGCTAGGCCACTAGGCAGAGGCGACACATTAAATGTAACACCCACATTTTGCTACTTATGTTATTAGTCCCATGTAATAGGGCGAGCCTATTGCTAAACACCGGGCACAGTTCCAGATTCCATGCTACTACTAAGGATTTTCTAAAAACCGAAAAATACCCAATACTTTGCCAAGCCCGGGAGTCAAGCTTGATATCCCGAGGCAATAAAATACCTCATTTGTTCTATTTAATGCTAAACATATGTATGAATTGCTGTTTTGTATTATTTTTTAATAAAATGCCTATCAATAACCATTTTTCCAAGGGGTTCGCTCTGGTCTGGAAAGTCTGATAGGGGTATGCGGAACAATAAGTTTGAGAAACCCTGGACAATCAAAACAAGGCAAACCACACCTACCTGGATATTTTCTCTTTGTTCCTTTTCTTCGTATGTTTTCCTTTTCTGAGCGATCTTCAATTCTCGGGGAGGTGGACTATAGTTTTGTTGGTTGAAGGTGACACAGTAAGATTGGTTTTTGGGGTAAAGATAGGGAGCTATAAAGAGAAGTGGGAAGCACTTAACGTCGGGATACGTGCTAACACTGTACACCATTAGATACATATTTGTACTGTCCTTTCCTTGAGCTTCGCGGAGGGCGCTATTTTACTGAGTGTTCGATTGGGATGCCCCATAATGCAATGAATTTATATAATAAAGTTGATGTGAAATACTTATATACATACGGGATAATAATTTCAAGAAAAAATATTCAATTAAAAATAGAGGTTAACACCGGGAGTTAACAGCAAAACTAAGGTGAAATCCTTCACTTTCTTAAAAAAATAGCATATATCTTTCTATAATTAGTAAATATGAAAAAATATAAATGGTAACTCAAGAATAAATAATTCTAATTGGAAAACGTACATCTTCTCTGTATTTACAAAAACCAGTTGAAATAAGTCAATCTTCGGTAGTATTGTCATCATAAAGATGTTGTTAAACTACACAACAAATAAATTTTTACAAGTGACAGAATAGCCTATTTGTTTAGGTAGTCCTAGCAACAGCTTCAATTGTTTGTCACGGATAACTAGAATAACAAGACTTAGTGCATAAGTATACCAACTACGTATTATTTGTTATCAGGTATGATTGTTTCTTGCTATCATTCAGAAAAATAAAAAAAATAAAGTGAAAGTGTGTGGCATCAAATTATTCCTACGAAAATGATCTTTCACAAAAAGCCGACGATCCACCCCCTTTCCATTTGAAAAAATCAACTCAACCGGAAAAATTCATATTTGCGACTGTGAAATAAATCTTCAAATGACTGTGAAGCCATAAGCCTCACTGTCGTAGTTTTCCCATGTTACTTAATCAAGAATGAAGCGATTTACAGGATCCATGGCAATCTAGATCAAAAAATTGAAATTTGAATAAAAGTGATTTTATTTGTCAAATATTGACAAGTGAAATATTGTTGGATTCAGAATGCCATTTTCGATTGCAATAAGTGAAAATATATAGAATGTCCCATTTGAAAATCGAAAGTTGGGGTCATTTTTGGTCAAACCGGAAGTACGGTAACGCAAGTAAATATGTCAAAAAATGTATATTGAACTATAATACAAAACCTTCAGATTCTGTTTTTCTATTTCCAATAATAAAAAAATTATAGGGGTTAGCCACCTTAGAGAATCACCGGTAAATGGAAATTTGAAAATCAGTTCTTTCGCCTATACTTTTCAATGAATGGATTATCGGCGTTTGTGTTGAACTTCTGACTGGAAAAATTTTCCCACAACAGAAATGTATCACCGACTCTCGACGAAGGTTTCGCTAACCAAGTGAGCATCATCAGGAGATGATAAAACTGAATCGAACAAGTTGGGCCTTCTATATACATCATCACCCCTGATAATGGGGGTCATGAATCAGTTCCTAGTATTAGTTTATGATTATATCGTGAATCTGATTATCATGATGATGGCGATTTTTCATGATATCCATAATTGAACTGGTTCATACTTCACCCATTTCTCAATTCCCAAACATTCAAAGGTGATCGTAACCGTTGAAAAAGTTCCTCATTATTCTGTTGCCATTCCATAAGCTATCTCAAGCAGCACTGAATTCCACTGATCTACTGTTCAAGTATTGGATTGCCTAATACTGGAACAGTTTTGAAGGCATTCTTTATGTTCGATTTCTATAAAATTGAAAAGAAGTAAGTCTATGTATTTTGGTTCATAAGGAAGACAAACGAGATGTCAAGTCTGTTTTATTTTGGAAAGTCAAGGAATGACGTTCAAATCCACTAATGTTTTATTCATTGAGATAGGTCATAGAATATGTCAATTGAGCTGAAAAAACATGTTCGACATGGTCCATAGGTCACGTGACTCGCCTTCCCTCTGCTGGGGAGCCAAAAAATTGTTCGTTTTTATTTATTTTTTCCCAGTTTACTATTTGATGAAAAATTCTGAAAAAATTCATGAATATGGGTGATGATAACACGTTTCGCACAGACACACACACACACTACGATGATCTTTAAACGACATTTTAGGAACTCAAAAATCAATAGAAATGAAAAATCGTTTTTTTTTCAATAATGGATTTCTTGAAAAATTTTTCAAATTGCTTTATAGTGAAAGAATCAAAAACAATTCAATTTTCAGTTTTGAAGAGCTCAAAAATTGATTCCTGAGCTAGCAAGGTGCCCTAATTGGTGGCCAAAAAAACCTGAAAAATGGCCAAAACTTCGAAACGTGGACATTTCAAATGTGTCCAGATCTAAAAAAATCTGAGAAAATTCATGAGAGCGTATTCCTTCATGAGTTTTCAGCAAAGAAATTGACGTATTTTTTTCATTTTTTTTTTGTCATTTTAGTTTTTTGTGTCTTTTCATTTTTTTTTGAGCGACGGGTACGGGGATCCGGTGACCGAAAATATGACTTTTTGTCTCCGTGCACGTATGTTGTTATGCGAATTTTGACGAATTGATTTCGTAACTTACCGCTGCTTTCCGCTCCCAGTGGACAAGAGGCCTGAAGCTTTATAGTAAAATCAATAACAACAAAATGATCAATGTTTGGTATCTATACTTATGAGAAATTTTCTGGAAAATCCAGTCTTAGAATGCAACGAGGTCGAAAATACATTCCTGAGCTCGCAAGGTGCTCTGAATGGTGACAAACGGCCAAAAAAACCTTAAAAACGACCAAAATTGAAAAAAATTAACGTTTCAAACGTGCCCAGGTCCGAAACATTCTGAAAAAATTTATGAAGGCATATTTCTTTATGAGTTTTCAGAAAATAAGAAAATTGACGTATTTTCAATTTTTTTTCAAGGGGTGAGGACCAAAATATATTTTTTTCGGGGGGGCTATCATCACTTATACTCATGCATAGATTCAGGAGTTTTCATGAAATAGTAATCTGGGAAAAATTTAAAAAACAATTTTTTGGCTCCCAAGCAGGGGGGAAGCGAGTCACGTGACTTATGGACCATGCTCAACATGTTTTTCAGCCTAATTGACATATTCTATGGGTGAGGTTGAGATTTGGGAATGAGGACATTTAACCTATCCCAATGGAAGACATACTCTTTTATCTATTGATAACATTTTTAGATGAATTCGAAATAAATATCAATTTGAATTTTCAGCAAACTTCATTCTCAGAAATTCACTTTTTTCAGATATCTGGAAGCAGAAATTCACAGAATACAAAGAAAGATTTGACACTCTCAATACACTGCGTGTAAATGAAAAGCTCAGACCATCCCCTCTGGTAAATGACGAAGTTTTAGGATACTACGGACATTTCAAAAAAGTGGCTATAGATTAAACATATATAAGCTAGAAGATGAAGCATATGCAGGTGGTTTGAGAATTTTGGAATTCATCGCTGAGAATAATTTAGGAATTCGAAATGTTTTTTGAATGGTGAACTTGAATAAAAACAAGGTTGCAGTCATGAGTTCACAGATATTTTTAATTTATGCCTCCTATGATTTTCAACCTCAGAATAGACGTGCCAAATTTAGCGCTGATCTGTCAAACCAGGGTTCAACAATCCATTCATTTATTTTTCGAAATAATTATCCCCAACGATTGAATTACAATTAGGGCGTACCTATGATGGGTTACATACCTAGAAGTGCGAAATCATTGGAAATGGATGTTGTCAAGAAAACATGGGCGACGGAAAAGGTGAATTTTCAGTGGTTTCATCTAAATAAATGAAAAACTACAAGAAAAGTCAATGGCGTTCTTTTTTTCTCAATATTGTTGGTTGTGGTGCTCACTGAGACGCCACTGGACCTAATAACTTCTTCGGGCTAAATGAGTGCCTCAATACTTTAAATAACTATAGCAAATTTCAGTCGAATCGGTGTAAGGATATTTATGATATTTCATAAATACCGCTTTCTTAAACTTCAACGCTCTGTTTCTCAGAATCGAAACAACTTTGGACAGTGTATAAAAATTGAAATGATTCAGTCTGAATATCTGACACTAAAATCAGGGGTACCTCAAGGCTCCATCCTGGGCCCATTGCTTTTTTCTATATACACTCTCAATTTGATAAAATCTCTCGAAGTTATGTATGATTCACGTTCATGCAGATGACACTCAAATATATCACAGTTTCTCCGTCCCCCGCCTTCATTGATTCAGCTTCTGATCACTGTTTATTGTTCAACTGTAATAAATCAATAGTATTGTTGTTTGGATCTGCATATAATCGTGCTAAAACGCAGCAAATAAATATTAAAATCAAAGATGATTTGTTAACGGTAGTAAATGAAGTCAAAAACTTAGGAGTCATCTTAGACTCAAATCTAAGATTCATAAACCACATCGATAAGTTGATTCAACGCGATATAGCTCATCAAAATTTATTAATGGGAACCGGCAATTTTTTCCAAGAAGTGTTAAAACAATATTATGTGAAACGTTAGTTTTGTCGATTTTGCTGATTCGTTATATGGTCCAAATCAGACTACTGTTCACAGTAAAAACATCCAGAAAGTTCAAAACTCTTGCTTGAGATTGATATATGGCAAAAAATGTTTCAAAGAATATCACACAAATTGTTTGGAATCGGATGGTTGGAAATGAATTCACCATGCAAATTCATTATATCATCAAATTATCCTAACAAAAACTCCTATATATCTCTATAGAAAAATAACATTCAGAACGGATGTGCACAACTTGAATTTGAGATTCGGAGGTTTGTTATCTCCACCGTTATTTAAACCGGAAACATTCAGACGTTCCTTTACATATCAAATTCATAAGTTGCGCAACTCCGTTCTTAAATCCTTCCAAAATCTCAGTATAACAAGTTTTAAGTCAAATTACAAAAATTTTCTACTTTAAAAATAAAAGTCAGTTTTGTCTTAACTTGCTTTCCAGTGTTCTTTCGCAACCTCACTATAGCTATTAATGTAATTTACTTATTCTATATACACTGTGTCCGTAAAGTATGGAACAAATTCATTTTTAGCTAAACAGGTCATTTTGAGAGATAATCCTGAAACACGTCGATTTTTGATGTTAATTTACCGTATTTTAAAATAATAATCTAATATACAGGGTGAATTACGTTCGAGTAATGACG
>WOGR01003714.1:0-15552 GCA_015342045.1 Leptinotarsa lineolata | reverse complement strand
GGCACAGTTGTTTTATCACGAACAAGGCCAACATTTTGAGCATGCTGTGATTTACTTTTGTCTATACATTTTAGTTAATTGTTATTTGTTTCAAGTTTTATTTCCATTGAAAAGAACACAATGTCTAATTTATCTCATACACACCTCATTTATCAAATTTTGATTGTTGATTCTGTCTCCATATTTTTGGCTTTTTAAACGAACCAAACTCGGTGAGATTTTGATCCAATAAGTTGAACATAGTTCGGTGTGGTTCTCGTCTTTCGGGATACAAGTTAGAATAAATTTCTGATGTCCTAACAGAGTTTCTATTGTATTTGTAATAAATCTGTATCGTACCTCTTTTTTCTTTATTTGTGAAAAATTGAGTGTAACAAATTGAAAGTCACATTTAGAAACATCAAAGTCGAAGCTTATTATGATAATAAATAATTTTTTCAATATCTCCAATTCTTCGAAAAAGAATGATAACTTATGATACATCATTGAAAAAGTAAAATCTGGTTCTATTCAAAACAGAAAGAATCCAATGTAGCGCCCATGAGAAAAAAGTTGATGATGGTGTCCGGAAGACGAAACGTCGGATAGTTTCCGAGATCCCAATGGTGAGGATCGCATTTGAAACACCCTGTATAAGTGCCTTGTGCGTTTGCTGCTAATCATAAAGCTGCTAAAGGGGAAACCGCGGCCTTCGGTACGTTATTATAAACACGCGCCGCCAGATCCCAGGCCGGTACCGCCGCAACCGTTATGTACCTGTATTTTAAACCTATAATATCTTCGAAAATAATATTCATTTAAATTACATGATGTAAAGGCCCAAATTGATCTATATTAAATGCACAATGTATTTAAGGTACATAATTGGATTAATGCTGTATTGCTTAAAATCGCTCCGTAGATAAGCCATTATACCATCGCGCACCTTTTTGTGGACATTTTTAAGGTGTATAAATACTGAAGTACATTATCAAGATCTATCTCGTACGGTTTAGCCAGCGTTTGCAATGCGCAAAAATGTGTTTATTTCCGACATCATATTAGAAGCATCTAAAATTATCAGTGTTTCTCTACTATGAATATTGAACGAAGGTCATTTTTTGTGGAGGAAAATTAGTTTTTTATCGACCTTGTTTTAGGTATTTTCACCTTCCACAATCTGAAAAATATGAAAATTATAATGGAGAACTTCACACAGGTGTAGAAAGGACAAACTTTTTAGTTTACCACGATAAGTTACTGCGTAAAATCAAAGTATTTTTCACAAAGAAATACAATTCTCTTCAGATATGAGAATATATGCTGATTCTTTTAGTTTACGTCTCTTAAGAGTGTGCAAATGGAGCGTACCTGGTTGCCATTAATAAAAAAAGATGTTGAAACGGGAAATAAGAACCTTAACTGAATTCTCAACCAACATTCGGTATATGTATTTATATAAGTAGCCTATCGCCAGGGCCGGATTTGGAAGTTCGGAGGCCCTAGAGAATCGATACTCAATCTGTGGCCCGCCAGCCTTCTTTTCTATGCGGCCCTCTAGCGGCTCTAGCCTTTTATGCAGCCTGAAGGCTAATACAATATTTTTAGATTATTCGACAATAGTATTTTCTGATAACGACACAAAAATGTGTAGCGGTTTTCGACCCAAATCGAATACTGTGGTCGAACACTGGAAAGCCTAGTGTTCGAATACTCGCGAACGGTGTTGGCAAGACTGAATGCCGGATTTTCGGTTTCATCAACACGTGGAAGAAAAATCATGATTCTTCAGTTTAGTGTCTGATATGGTGGTGGACGGACGTGCTGACAACGACCGTCCACAAAGAAGTTACGCGGACGCCATTGTCGGTTACGGAACTCATTTCGTGTTGTGAATGTCCGCCGTTTTCAAACGTGCCAGCATCAGTAGAATATTAAAATTAGTAGTAACGAGAGCTGTTTTAAGTATCTAAAAAGTAACAGTACTCTCATTCACGCCGGTTAGAGGCCGGGGTGGACCGGATGTCCACGTGAGAGTGCTAAAGTGAAATTATATAATACCTTCCCCCATTCACGCCGGTTAAAGGACGGGGTGGACCGGATATCTACGTGAGAGTGTAGTATTGCAATAATTAAACCTTTTATGAAGAAGATAATTATAGTTTTATATATCCACCGGTGGCCGACGTGCCTGCAAAATACTAAAATTTTAAGAAGATTAAAAAATCTAATTAAGAAAACAGAAGTCTTGGATTACAGCATGATTCACAATCAGACCAAGCTGTAACCATCCAAATCGAGTTGGCTAAATGCGCCTATCTGGAAGCAAAGGCCAAGATATTTGAGTGAAGTGAAGTGAACAACAAATCCAAAATACTTATGGTAAACTACTTCGGTCATTTTATTAATTGGCCATTTCTGCGATTTAGGAGTAAACTGAACACATATATAGCAAAAACTATCTGCGGGATTAACGCAGCCACGTTTCTGTACTTTGAAAATTTTTTTACTGTTGCGTACGTCGAGTTCAAATATGTGATACTGCGTTTACAGGAGTTAACTTATTTCATTCATAAAGATAACACTGATATATTACTCCTAATATTCGCGTGTTTGCTCACCTCGTTTCTCTAATACTAACTCACCATTACTCGCGTTAAACCAATATTGACGATTCGATTGTCAACCTACTACTTTTATAGCGGTTCCGTATTTCGGGTATTTTCTGTAAACTGAGTATCGTAAGTTTCGAGAAGCGGCGTTACAACTCTCATATACAGCGGAAGCAGATTCGAATACTGGGCAGAGCCGCTGTGTTGCCAGATTTTAAACAATTTCCTCAATTTAGGGGAAAAGCAAACAAAGAACTGCCTTTGGCATTAAAGTCGTAAATTGGCTGTAAACTAGTGTTATCGATAGTGCCAAATAAACAGACCTGTTTCAAGTTTCAGCTCTATGCAAGAATTACCGTTTCATTTAAATAATGATTGTTTTCAGATGAATGAAGACGGTTCTTTGAATATGGAAGTAATTGAGGGATTGTGTCCTCCAAAACTGAAACAAGAAATGAAAGTAGGTCTTCCTCGGTGTCACGCAGAAACTGCAGGTAGGTAGTAATGATTCACTTATCTTTAGTTGTTGAGCGAATTATGTTGCAGGTTTGTAGGTTTATGAAATACTCGTAAGCATATCTATCTTCAAAACGATCATACCAAGTACTAACTAGTATATCTATCCAATTTTACACAACACGTTTGTATTATAAGATTTCATAATAGACAAAAATGATAATCACTCATTTTAACGAAATACTGACAGTTCCCGAGATATTAACCGGGATGAACCTTTACATCGTTCCATTCGGATTCATTCGAAATTTTTTCAGAATTTATTTTCCTGGGTGAAATAGGTAAAATGAAAATTTCAACCTGCGGCAATTTTATCAGCAGCAGATGTGATGTAATGTACAGCTTGGCACAGAAATTTTTGTGATAATGTGAAATAAAAACTATTTTACTATATTTGGTTCATTTTCAGGCATAACACCTCTGTATGAGAGAACATACGAAATAACGAAATGTTTTTATGAAAGGTATCCTGATGTGAGTATCGGAATAACTTATGAAATAGGTACACATTCATCCATCATTTGTTTTTTACAGCATTTCTTTGTGATTTGAGGCGCAACATGTCACCACGGAGTCTTCATAGTTCCGTCGGCAGAAAGCAACTATAAACTTTACTAATCTTTACGATAATACAGTTTTTCAACTTGTGTGTGCATATTAATCAATTTATGATAAAATAAATACACATTTGAAATATTATTATTTTTATAGCCCACAACATACATGGTGAAAACTTACATCTGAGCAACCAGATGAAATATAAAAAATCGCTGAAAACAGCTTACATAATAGGGAGGGGGAAACAAAATGATGTAATAGCTAACTTGTTCTCACTTTTCTCCTCGCCTTCAGCCACCCCAACTTCAAATTCTTAAATGGTGACCCCCTATTTGTGATAATTTATCTAAAAGGTCTTACTGGAATATTTGATATCATACGACCCCCATCTCTCTAAATACATTATGACCATTTAATTTGTTATCAGAAAAGTAGGAGTGATAATTGATAAAAAATGTTATTGGGTACCACCTAATTGAAAAAATTCTCTCTGATTATTTGCTTCAACCAATAAAATGCTGAAAAAATTGAAGGCTGGCCACCAAAATAGAGTTTTAAAACAATAAAACTGACAGCTATGAAATTAGCATCTTGGTGTAATTATTCTTGAATCGTATGTGACTCTCAGAGACAACTCAAAGAAAATCAAATAAAACTCTCCAATATAATGAACACATAGAAGAGACTGAAATGAAAAATGAATTGCCGCACTTCACTGATTCAACATAACCTCACGAAAATAAGACAACAAACCTTCAATTAAAACTCCTATGTGAATAACAACATTCATTCATATATATGATAACCATAAATCTCAAGAACATGATCGAAACTCATTCGTATAAGACATTTTCAATTCGAATGGAAACGTTCTGAATTGCAATGATATCGAAAAGACGCGACGTATTGGTGATGTATCAAACCGTGTCAACTAGATCGGCTATTGTACTTTCAAATTAATGTTCTTGCTGAAATTTCTCGTTATTCAGTAAATGAAATTTATTCAATTCGAGAATTGTTATTTCGTTCTTATATGGATGCATTCAGGTGAGAAAATTTTGGGAATTAATCTCTACGAATACCACTCGGCCAAAATTTTTTTTTCAGATATAATGTCCGATAACAAAACACAAGCACTACAAAAAAAATCTTTATGGAAGGCGGTGCCTGTGCGAAAGTAGCAAATCCATATGGAAAAACATTCTCAGGAAGTTTATTCCACATAAACGCAGTTCTCCAAATGAAAGAGTTCTCAAAAAGTGAAGTTCCCGGTGTCCTGAGTTGAACCTCGAAACGATGAGCAGCCACAGTCCGTGCATACCTACTTCTGATATGTACCGCTCTTGGTGGAATCAAATGTGCCAAATCACTTGAACACTTCCCGTGAAAGTATCTATAGAAGAGAGACAAATCTCCAACCTTTCTTCGATGTTCCACACTATCAGAGTAACAAGTGGTGTTCACGTCTCCAATCAGGCAGATGGCTATCTACCTTGAGACAACACAAAACAAAAATGCGACCCTAACCTTCAGAATTAATCACTACGCCAAACAAAACCAACCATTGCAATATTTCTTCATCACGCGTGTCGTATTTGTATGTGAGGCCGCTTGAACTTATTTCATCGCGCGATAGTACCGTATCAATTTCAAGTTGATAAGGAATAATACAGGACCCATCAAAATAGCTTTCTAATTAATACATTGTATGTGACCATTATCCTAAACATTAGAAAAGGTAAAGTAAGTAAGCTATCCTTGAAAGATAGACATGCCTTCAAGTCCCGACTTAGTATGAATAACATAGTCATAATATTTAATATCCATGATAATATTTATCACGATAAATTTATTGTCAAAATTCTAAAATTATTATCATCGAGAATGTTAGTTGTCATATTTCCACCAATTTACACAAAACATCAAGTGATCGTACACAAAGGCCTTCCTCTTTTCATGAAAACCATATAAAAATCCGTTCGGTAGTTTTTAAGATTATCGCGTACAGACAGACAGGCCGGGCGGGGCACTTAAACGAACCGAAATTATTACTTCCAAAAGCGAACAACTAAATTCTGAAAAAATAATGAAATGACCATATGTTTCTACGGTTTCTAAATGAAAACGGTTTCCATTATTGCGGTAGAAACTACATAGAGTGTGTAAAAGCTAAATGGAATAAATTCATTATTTCGGTTACTGTACATATTTTTAAAAAATCCCGTCAAATTTAAATTATCATTATAATCATTGATTTATCGATAGTTCATCAAATATATATGGCGCGTTTTCGACCGGAGGCACCGATTTACCTGAAGTGATCCTGTGACCGCGCGCTCTCCGCCCTCTATCTCGAAAACGGTTCTCCGTATAAAAATTTTTTTAAAACAAAATTTGTAGAGAATTTTGTATTCTACAATATTCATAATAAATATAAATAGCAAAAACCCATAGGAAATGAGATATTTACAAAAATAGCGCAAAAAACCGATTTTCGTGACTTTTGACCTTGAAATTTAATAGTTGCGTACACCCTACCATATGTAGGTTTTGAGACAACTTTTAGGGTGTCAATTTACAAGTATTTACAGACTTATAGCTGGGTATGTCGAATTCCGAGATTCGTACCTAATTTAAGCTTAAATGACTGGACTATAATCAAACTCGAAACTTATGCGAGATAAAGATTGACGAGGTCATACATTTTAACATGCAATTCTGCACATGGGTAGAAAGTGTGAACACTCATTGTCCCAGAGTTGGGATTGAACCAACATTCACAATAGCGGTTGTTTTATGAGTGGAGCTATTGACCAACTGGATAGTGTCTGACCATTAAAAGTATTCACCTAAAAATGTGAGAAAAATAAAAATATTCGATCTTTTTATTTAAATGGTAAAAGTACTCATTTATTTCATATTCTTGAAAATTATTAACGTAATTTATAGAATTTTTTCAATAAATATAAAAGTATGATCCCATTTCAATAGATTATTGTGAATTGTTGAAATTAACATATTATTTATGGAGTTGACAGAAATATTATTGGAGCATACTTGTTGAATTTTTTTTTCTTCATAATTTGAACAAATTAAAAATTTACAAGTTTTATAAAGGTATTTTTTTCATAGAAAATTCAAAGTGTCAAATTGTTAATTGCTTTATTAACATCAGGAAAATGTAATTCGAAAATAGAAATTTTGAGATA
This sequence comes from Leptinotarsa lineolata, assembly GCA_015342045.1. Taxonomy (NCBI): domain Eukaryota; kingdom Metazoa; phylum Arthropoda; class Insecta; order Coleoptera; family Chrysomelidae; genus Leptinotarsa; species Leptinotarsa lineolata. Next base: position 8,678 of record WOGR01003714.1, on the reverse strand, counting down.
CGACTGAAAAAATCGTTGAAAAAATGTACCGTAGAATGATTTACCCTCTTAAAGTTTAAAAAAACTCATTTTCATGAATTTTATCACTCAATTATGATTTTCCTCGACAACGGTGGTAACTTTTCGATATATTTTTCTCCCACTACGCTAATGAATAGAGAAAAACACATCGATAACTGGAATTTCTTGTAAATTTTCTATAATTGGAAGTTTAGAGATTTTTGGGAAAACGTGATGTTGATTTTTTCCTTGTTTGTCCTTGTCAGATTCAGAAAAAGATTAATCTAAGAAACAAAGTTCATTATCTGATTGCCACGATAATTGTACAATGAGTGTCATTTATTTATTAAATCCTCGAAGTTCTCTTAATTTTTGAATTTCAAGATATCCCTTTTCAGATAGGAATATGGAATGTCATACAAAAGCTATATAAAGTTATTTGACAAAGGTTTAATGTCTCCCAAATAAATATCCTCCAACCAACCTTACTTAATCTAAGCTTTTAATCCGAATAAATCATAACCATAATTTATGTAGAAATTGAGGCATTCAAACGTGCAATTAGTCTTCAACTAACTTCCAGATAAATTCTGTATAATTTCACTGTGTTGATAAGCAAAGGAACTTCGTATTGTAACTCAATTCCAATAATTTAACAAAGAATACTTTGATACTTTTGAAACTATAGAAATAAATAGATAAGTTGAAAAAATACTGGTGAATGATCGATTTTTTGGTGAAATCCACGGTATCATTTAGTTTTCATACCTTATTTAGGTGTAGAATTGTTGAAATCCACGAATATCAGTTAAAAGTTATTACAACTCTTCATGACAAATACCTTCTACAGCTTGTCGAATATAGGAAGAGGTTTGAGAATTTCTGATCTCTTTCTCTCTCTCTCTCTCGCCAGTACCGTACAATCTTAAGAGAGAGAGAGAGCAGAAATTCTCAAACCTGTTCCTATATTTGACTAGCTGCTCTGCAAAGGATGAGATGAATATTTAGGACAGAAAGTAAATGGTATTAATGAATTAAATACAGATCGGTACTTATAGTGCAAGAAAATACTGTAACGCAGAAAAAATTCAAAAAGTATTTTTGTTTCACACCCCTAAGGGCCTTCTGCCCTAAAACCCAGAACCGACTTCAAAAAATATATTCCTGCAAACAGAATTCTAACAGAATTGAACGATATTGAATGATATTTTCAAGGAATGTGATGAAATAAAATGAATTTTTGTGTTTATATCATGTATATTGTAAATATGTAATATATGGTAAATGTTGAGAAATATTCTGTGTGCCTTTCTGCCCATATGAAAATCCGTACGTTGAATTAATAGGCATTATGCATATTTTTTTGTGCGTTAAAAAACCCTCTATCGCGTATGCAAAATATTTTTTCGAATATGGCAATTTTAGAAACAGGTGGAAACAATAAAGAAAGAGAACAAGTCAAAAACATTCCAAAGTATGTCAAAATATGAGGTGGCTATGTGTGGAAGGCACTATCTCTTTAATGAAGAAAAATAATGACCAAAGATTCATTGGAGAGAGAGAAAATACTGCATAGTGCCGTATTGTAAAAAACGCCGAGTATTCGCCAAAAAAGTTTTTATGACATAAATTTTACTGGATTAGAAGTACAGATTTCACAAAGATGCATAGAATATTCCTGGTGTGATCACTTGAACCCCTTCCCCATGTAAAATATTTTGTCAAGAACTCCCAACCAGCGACATTCTTGATGGAAAAATAAAAAATAGAATCAATAAATTTCAGAATTCCATTCACAGATGTGCTGTTTACACCTAAAGTGACACAACTTGACAAAGTCAAGTTGGCATTTCAATTCTCAATATTGTTTACATTTGGGAATAGATTGATACTAGGTGAAAGACGGTTTTTAAATTATGGTTCATTAATCAAAGGTCTAAACAAAATACGCACAACAGATTCAGAATCTTGCACCATCTATCAACACGTGTATCGTCCGGTAACAGATATTGTGCACTCTTAAAGAGTGTCGGCTTTATCAAAGGCCAATAAAAACAAAGAAAAATGAACTGACTGCCAGCTAGTCCATGTGGACTCTAGAATTGGCGGTTCATATTGGATACTTGTTACTAACAGAGTTTTAATTGGCTGAAGAGTCGTAAAATTAAATTTGAAATAATGTTACAGTGACGAATAGAAATCGGTGAATGCGAGTATGGTTATCGTCCGTCTTATCATGAATTTGCAGTTCAGCATCTGATCGCAATTTGAGTGTTCAAATTCGATATTGGCACAGTTATAATTACTTGAAATTTTTGTTATCTGTTTGAAATGTGGCATCCTTGAACAAGTACTAATAGTAATAACGAGTGTGATAAGCAGACCTTTTTCAGTGTAGTAATTCCAATAGCGATGATGAACAATGAGAAAAAAAGATACCAGTAAATAAGATTCTGATGCATTTGAATATTGAAACACAGATAGTATGTTTCAATGTATTTAAAAATCTACATCTCACGTTTGGTTTCGAGGAAAACAAACTATTACAACCAACATCAGATTTGACCAAAATTCCTTACTCAACTGTACGGAAAATAGTCAAACACAAACCTTATGAAGGCAAGATGCGATGTGATTTTTGGTTGAAAAAAACTATATGGAGATTAGATATTTTCATGATAATCTTATAAGAAAGCCATTGATGAAAAAACTAACACTATATAACACTGTTGATCCCATAAATGGCGTCTTCGTCTTCTTGAGGAGATATGTCATTATGTTTAATCAAAGTATAGAATTGAGTCATAAATTTCTCAATTTATCATTGTTGATACACATCCTGCAAATCCATTTCTGTGACTCTAAGTTATGTGAATGTCTCAAGAATTGTTTCTCAATTGGGCACACAAACTATGTCTAATCTGAACACTAGGAGGCAGTAACAGAAAACTCTTCAATATTACTATTTGGTTTTTCATTGAGATGAAATAGGTTAATCACCATACAAGAACAGTACACAATCATACACATGGTTACATTTGTCAAGACTCAAGATAGATTGCATCGAAATACAACACCAGAAATCACAAGGTTCTAAATGTGTGTGGACAGTACTCAGTCGAGACCCAAACTTTCCCAGTGGACTTAGAAGAAATGGACAAATCAAACAGGTCTCAAGTAAAAATAGGTATTATATTCATTGGATATATTTTATGAAACTTAAATTTCTGTGTAATTTCAGTAGCTGAAATTCCATGTTCCTTTATTTTTATTGACCTGTCTGGGTGATCTTTTTACATATGAAATCAATATCAGTAGGAAATTGTTTTCAAAGGAATAACATATCTGAAATATACATTTGAACGTCAATAATGGATAATAATAGGAAGATTGGTAACACTCACTTGTAAAAGTCATTATCTGAAACCATATCTCTAATACTATCTTCTGGGTCAACAGGAGTTTTTCGTCTGTGAGGTTTAGGCAACAATACTTCTTCATCCTCCAAAAAGTCTTCTTTAGTTGGAGTAGAGTAAGACGTTATATCCAGTAGATTTTCTGAACGTCCGTGGTGAATTTCTTCGGGAACAGGAATATCCATGGAATTCTGAAGAACAAGTTCATCACTTTTACTAGAGGCTAACTCATTATATAGTTCACTTTTAGATGCACGATACGTGTCCAGAAATGATCGAGGAAAAGTGTCTCCCCGAGAAAATATTAGTTCAGTCATGTTTCCACTTTTTCATATTTTTTGAACTTATTTCACCATTGTCTAATATTCACAAGAAATAAACTGTCACACATAAAAATAAAGCCAGTTATGTTCAAAATGAAACACAGTAAAGTATTTAATCACACAAAACCGATTTCAAATCATAACTAAAAATATAAATGAAATTATTACTGCCGAGTAAGAACTTTCATTTACGTGATACACACATCCACCTGCGTACTTCAAACTGAAAACTGAAAACCATCAAAACAAATGGAAACCATAGAAAGTAACCAAAACATGGAACATTAAGTCATTGATAAAGCAGCACAGAATAGTAAACAATGTAAGTTCATAGTAACCAACCTAACGATTTTTATGAAGGAGTAACACAGAATATAAAAGTGTCTCTGTTGAGGGGTATGCAAAAGAAATAAATTTCAGGAACCGCATGTGCTGCTTGTAAAGGAAAAACTTGAGTTGATTGTTTTTCTTTCCAATGAATTCTTACAATCAGTTGATTTTTAATTCTGATATATTCCAAAAATTGAAAACGTCTTATTTCTTGCATTGAGAACTGAGAGGAAATGCATTCGAGCATCGGTGTTAACCATAACATGCCAGGTTGTGGAAACTTCCCTTTCTAGGATATTTTCTTATTTATGTATTTACGGTTCCAAGTAATTTAACCAGAAATGTAGTTTGATAGTTCGAAAATCTCAGTAGTTCCTAAAATCTGGTTAGGTATATTCAAAACACGTTTTCCTAAAACCTGGTAAAGCAAACGACACTATACTAACCAACGTTTCAGTTATAGCGAATTTAGGACCACCAGGGACTACATTTTTGATACTTTTGTCCAGTGGTGGATCCAGGAAATCATTTGAGGGGGCAGTTCACAACTCAGAGTATGGGGTATATGACCCTTCCATAAAGCACTGAGTTCTTGTGGAGGTTTTTTATTAATGTTCAGTATATCAGGGAGAAACCTTGGAAAAAAATGAAGCCATTGCTCAATTTTTAATGTTATATTACAACCAACAATGAGAAAAATATGTGTATTAAAAGTAACTCTTATCATTATTACCATTGAGTAAAAAGCTGTCCAGGTACAAGAATGATGAATTAAAAAGTAGATTTTAATGACTTTTTAATAATAAAATCTATTAATGGACGAATATAATATTCTTATAATGGGTACTGTTTATATTTCGGGAATCTCAAACAATAACAAACATTTTTATTGAAAATGACTTTATTGTTTTTCGAAATATTCCCCTTGCTGACCAATACCCTTTTGATTTCTATAACGTATAAGAATAATTAAGCTTCATTCATATATTAGGTTTTATACATCTATATCGGTCTGACTTTTCTTTCCCAATCATAAATTTTATTTCATCAAATTTTATCTAGAGTACTTTCAATCCTCCGGAGAGGGGCGTGCCCCTGTACTCCCCAATTATATCCGCCTATGCTTTTGTCACATATCCGTATATAATCTATATACAAAGGTAATATCCTTCCGATTGAATGAAACTCTGTGAAATGTGAAACTAGCTTTTTATAAACTAGCAGTTATGGCACAGAATAGTAAACAATATGGTAGATCAAAACAACAGAATAATACACAACCATAGAACAGTCATGTGTCATGTCGACTATGACAGACATATTTACGAAGAGGGGAAGAAGGTATCTTTATGTTTACAAACAAAAAAATTTATCATTCGTTTTTGTTAACAGGTTACAACTTGATTCTAGCAGTCGATTTTACCGTATAATGAAAAAATAAAATTATATGAAGACGACTTTGGAAATAGATCTTATCTATACCCTTATTAATAATGAGTAAAAACCTGCAGTCTGCAACAAAACTCACGGAATTTGCACCTCTACAGGCCGAAGACCCAAAACCTCAAAGCGTTGGTCAATTTTTATCCAGTTTTTTTAAGAAAAAAAGCATTCCAGAAGAAAACGTCAATGAAAATAAGGAAATCCTTGTCCCAGAGTCTCTCCCCAACTGGGCAGTTGACTCGACAGTAGAATCAAAAAATATAGAGAATGATGCTGTTTCTAATGTCTTTGCAGTTGACGTAAATGAAGGCCGAAGTTTACCAAACGTAGTAAAAAGAATAAGCAATCTATTAGCTCTGAAAAGTAGTGTTAGTAGCAACATTTTCTTGAATATTAATACAAGTGTAATAAATGTCTTTTCAGAATCTACAAGACTATGGAGACACCGAATTGAAACAGTACTGGATGCCAGATTCAGTCAGTAAAGAGTGTTATGAATGCTCTGAAAAATTCACAACATTTCGGAGGAGACACCACTGTAGAGTTTGTGGCCAGATATTTTGTTCTCAATGCTGCAGTGAGCAAATACCTGGAAAGATATTTGGCTGTACAGGTTGGTTCCATTGAACAATGTGTCAGTTTGGAATTTTCCCACCAGTGTTATCTTTCTTTTAAAAAGTAAAATTAGGATACACCTCAATTTCGTTCTGGAGTATGCTACTTTTAATGAGGCTTTCTCTTTTAGTTTGCATCTAAAGGTAACTCCTATGCAAGGTCTACATATCTTTGTAAAACATTTATTTCAAACTCAATTGCTTTCTTCCTTCCTTCGGAAGTTGCCACCTTTCCCAAACAACTAATCTCCCCCAAAAATATACCACTTTTAATTCAAACAATATTCCTATGGCTGGGATTAGATCAAATAAGTGTATAAATGTATTTACATACTGTCATAGTGAAATGATTAGATTTAACACTTCCTTAACAAAGTCATAATGTTATGAAAGAATTGATTGCTTCATCTTCCAGTGTTATACAAAAAGGTGCTGATGAGGTAATAAAACAAGTGTCTTATTCCTCAACTTCAAAGACTGCCATTGAGGATGAATGTACCATGTAAGGGAAATTTTATAGCTTAACTCTTTCATGAATGTGAAAGTAGTTGTTTCAAAAGCACTTTTTCTTCCGTGTGATTCAATGTTCTTGTGGAAGTAATTGTTTCGGGAGTTTTTTCTTTCAGTTTTTATCCAGAAGTAACTCTTACGCATGATCTACATATCTCTGAAGAGTTTATTTTAAATGTATTTGCTTTCCTCCTTCCTTCGGAAGTTTTCCGCATTTTTTGTTTAAAGATAGAGAAGTAGAAAGCCAAAAACATTTCTTTCACAAAAACCTAATCTCTCCTAAAACTATGCCTCTTTCAATTTAGTTTCATCCTTTCGTACGACCTAAAAAACTACTAAAATTCCACAATAGTAGACATTAAATTCTCAGAAATATTGCATCTGAGAATTTAGGGCCTACTATTATGGAATTTTGGTATAGTTTGTTTCATTTATTTTACTAAGCCTATCAATCGGCCTATTTAATTGAAAGATGGCAGGTGCGTTAAAGGAAAAAATTAAAATTCAATATCTTTCTTTCACTGTCCTTTGTGGATGTGAATAACTTCTTACCCACACATAGAGGTATGATCAATTGACACTAAATCTTAGAGGCAATGTTTGATTCTGATCTTTGTTTTTTTCATTTGATTTGTTTGTCATTTCACTTTTTCAAAAATCAAAGACTAAACAGATAGAATCCACATATCGACCAACTAATAAGTTATGTGTTTTTAATGTTGTGTATTGTGCTTTCAACAGTGTATCCAGTTTTCATTTTGTAAAGTTAACCATTATGGTGGTGTAATTTGCCTTTAATCTCAATAACATCAATAAGTTGTGCCTCTTGAATTTTGGATTTAGATGTTCCCAAGCATAAAATTTGTGAAGTCCACCTGTAGGAATTTTGGCAGTGTTCTGTTCCCGATCCTTATTAGGATTTATGCATTTGTACAATAACATAACAAAGAACAATAAAGTATAATCAAAAGAAAAATTAAGAGAATTGCTAGCTAATCTGTGATAAGGTCATTGTCGACAAAAACCAAGCGTTTGTGTTTCAATGCATCTTCGATTTCTATATCTATCTAAAAAAATTTAGAATCCTTTTCCAGTTGCAATGGAAGTTAATTCGATGTTTTCATACTTCCAGAAATACTTTACACATTGTGGAGTATTTTACAAATTTTATATTGAAATACAATGTTTAATTGCAGGTGATTTGAGGGTCTGTACTTACTGCTGTAAAGTTGTTCTATCCTACTTGCAGTCATCGGATTTTACCACAGATTTGTCTGCAGATTTAAGAGTTCTGCAAGAAAATTTACAGTCAAAATTCGGTAAAGATGGTTCTCCTAACCTTATGGATGATAACACTCTGAGTACATCAAACTCCAACCTTTCTGAAGACAACGCATTGAAGAGAAAAATTTCAGTTGGTTACCAAGAAGAAAAGTTTGCTTCTGGAGGGTAAATTAATTAAAAAATCTCATCTTTTTCTGTGCTGATAATCTGAAGTGATATTCTGAGATCTGCTTTTGGAAGTATTCTTCAAAAGCCAAAAAATTGATAATTTCATGAAATGGTTGCTTAGTGAAGTTGTTATACACTGTAGATATACAGTGCTTGCATTTCAAAACTTTTCACCCCTAGCCCCTAGTACTTCGTTTAGATAACGAGGGGAAGTTTAAAACCAGTGTCAGTGGTATTTTAGGTTCAACCCCCTTACCCCTAGCTACCCCTACTTAATAATTTTAAATGGCACCCCTCTATCTTGTAACACATCATTTTGAATATCTTAAAAATCCTCACTCAACCCCGTTTAGAAAACTGAAATTGGTTGATCCGTTTTCGTAAAATAGGGCAAAAAGAAAATGAATTATAACAAAGTGCAAAAATTTATGGAACCGCTACCACTGACTCAATAACGGTATGTTTACACGGAGTTTTTTGCGTTAGCTGAAAGTGAGATAAGGGTACACAGTTGCTTCTTGGCGTCACTTACAATTAAATGGTGAAAACATTTATCAGAATTAGTTATTTCTGATTTTAAACGGTTTGTC
>WOGR01003713.1:0-15554 GCA_015342045.1 Leptinotarsa lineolata | reverse complement strand
ATATAAATATTGGACTACAGTCGAGCTACCAATTATTGTATCATCTAACGTGATTTTACTGTTTTTTCTTATATTATGATTTAGGAATCACACGTTAAAAGGTAAGACCTCGTTAGTCCTTAGCTATACTGCAAATATGATCATCTGGGAGACAGTTTGCTACACGGCTATGGTCAGCTCAAAAGTATTACGAGTTCTATTCAAGTGTGAGATTTTGTGAATGTGTAACGTGTGAATGATGTAACAATTTACTGACCCCCCAAGATCAAAAAAGTCTTGGAAACTATGGCATAGCTGAAAACAAATAATTATGAGAAATATTGCATTAAAAACCAAAAACAAATGAATTTGTTTTCTACAGTATTCATTAGCAAGCAAGTGCTTTTTTTGACACCAACATCTAGCTTATTAGTCAGTATCTGTCTATAGTCAAAATTCATATCATCTTATCAAAAAAACTGTATGACAAAAATTCATAAGTAATTGAGTATAACCTCTAATAATTTCATTAATTTTATACAGAATTTTCATTTTTCAAATTTCGGCTTGACATTTTTCATTGTTGTTGCAATAAACAGTTTCATGTGCTTATTAGATTGTTTCAGATCATGAACTGGAATTTTCTTATATTACAAATTTGCTTCTAATATAGTTGTCAAGTCGGCTGATTCATTTTACTTTATTCCACAATGAATAAGTATCCATAATAATACTAAGGTTTTTCAAGTTCCTTTGGTAAGTTATATTTGGGAAATGTGGATTACGCGGGCTACAAACGGAATTTTGTTCAAAAATTCAGCAAGAACTAAATAGATTCAATGATTTATTATTGAGATCGCTCAAAAAATAAATGTCTAAACAAAATGGGTTGTATCCCATTATTTTTCTCAATGAAATATTGTAGTATTCAACTTTCGAATGTTTTTTTTCCAGTACGCCAAGGAAATATTCAACGATGTTTGGAAATTGTTCAGTGGTCCTTACAAAATGATGTGCAGTTACCGTCAGTTTATCACAAAAACTTTGTCAGTCTCCTATTAGGTTCTGGGCCAGATTCGTACTTGAAATCCACAAAAAATATACCAAAAATAGAAACACATTTCAAGTTTTAGTTATATTTTTAGAATTATCATAGGCATAAAAATAATTTATTATCAAAATAAATATCACAAGTGTACAGTTTCAATGATGTTGTCATCATAATCGTTCTTTCCATTCATGGTTACTCCCATTCCTTTTTCCTCGCAGCTTCTTTTCACTAAACAGGTCATCAATCTGAAAAAAGTCATAATAATATCATATGTGGTTACTTAATTCTTTTGGTGCATTTTGAAGAGAGAAAAAATTAGTGTTATATAAAATAATTATGAATACTGAGATTCGTTTTTGGGAATGAATAGTTCAAACAAGAGTTATTACCATGTAACCAACAAGTGTAATATGAATAAAAGAGAGTTATTGACCCAGCGGCGGCCCTGCATTATTTTTCAGATGGTGCGAGATGATCTCCTGGTTGCGCCCCCCCATAAAGGTGCAGTTTCAGCAGAAGTAGTTTTTGTCAGCTATTCTGTAAAGGGTTGTTTCAAATGTTTTGTGAAGTCAATGGGATTTGAATAAATCAATTGAGACCCGTAGCGTGCAATAATCGAGCAAATGAAAAATATTGAGTAATTTTTTTAGGAAACTACATTACTTGGTCACTCTCGTCAAATCCTTACTATCTATGTTTCCCTTTTATTTCAAGTGGTCATAATAAATCTTAATGACGATAAACTTCATCCATCCAACAGAAAAAGCAACCCAAATAATGATAAATGCGTGATCAAAGTATGATCACCACGCATATTTGCATCTATTGCTCCTTACGCTGGGCAATCAGATTTATCTGAAGTCGGCTGGCGGAATTCATTGTACAGTGTCGGAGTGGTCAGTTATGTTTTAACGCCTGTGGCGTGTACATATACAGTATTTTAATGTTTGAAATTTTCAAAATGTCAAGTACTGATACGACTGAAGAAATTACTAATTTGTGTTCCTTAGTGCGACTCTGTACAAGCAGAGATCTGGGAGATCACGTGCACTATGCATGATATTTTAGAGCACTCTGTTGCTTGGTTGAACAGAGTATAGATGCATTCAGCAGTCAAATAATAGGGCCACCGCTGAATTGGTCCCTGATAATGTTATACTTGCGCATAATACTAGAAATTATTATGAGTATTTTTATTCATGCTAAATATTTCATCACTTCAGTATTTTTTTAGTAAAGTTTTGATCAAGACAACATACCAGATCTCAACGAAATCAGTACTTTCTATTCATTCATCCAATTATTAAACATACAGCTTTTCTTGTAAAATTCACGTACATTTTAAAATACTTATTATATAAACATATAACATCTGAATTCCACACTGTTATTTGGTATTGTTGGTGAATAAATGTTACCCAAAACCCACCAGTCGTTCTGCACTTGTCAGTTGGTAATGTTGGTATCTTGTCTTGTATGGGTTACAAGGAATGTCGTGTTCATAACCTCAAATACATTTGCAAAATATATAGAACATACAAGAATAAACAACAGTATAAATCACTTGTGTATATAAATAACTTAATTTAAAATGTGGAAGATTTGACAATTATTGATGTATATATTATAAAGTATAAATCATTTATTAATCCTTAGCACTCAATAACATATTTACGCAAATAGTTTTTCCACAAAGTCGTAGACTGTCTGTAGAGAAAACGTAACGCAAAACTCAACGTAAAGGCTAAATAAGTGCGATATAACCACAAATCAATACAATACAACTAACGAAACAAAACAAAAACGGCCAAAATAAACAGTTCAGTGTGGTAGTTGAATCTATGGATTCTCAGTTTTAATTTCAAAACAGATGATTTAATTTATGTCTATCTGAATCAAGTAAGTAGTATCTCAATTTTTTCTTAAAAGTATGATAGTTACTAATAGTTCTTATTTTTTTCAGGTGGTAAAAAAATTAAAGAAACGTGGAGCTAAATAAAAATAAGATCGCTTTCCAATTGATCTCATTGCAAGAGGTGCCCTGTTAAAATTAGAGTTCTTTCTAATTTCGTAAATATGTTCATACTCTCGTAAATTCGACTTTTGCTTAGATTCAAAGATTGTTGTGATGAAAAGATAACTTTGTCGGATATCAAGGAGCTTGGATTCAGTGAATAAAAGATGCGATAAATAAGTCCTTGGTTTTTTCAAGATAATTTTTTGCAGTACATCGATGTTTTTTATGTGTTCTTTTAGTGCACTTCCCCAACCGATTATTCTGTATGGTAATCAAGACTCAACTAAAGCATGATCAATCATTTTCATTTGTTTTTCTTCTAAAAATTTCGAAAGATATTTGAATCTATATATAAGGCTTCTTAGCGTATTAGCAAGTTTTGAAACGTGGTGATTCCATCTCAAATGTTTATCTATAGTAATCCTAGATACTTAACTGACTATTTTTCTTTCATTTCCAAGTTTCCGTCAATTTGCAATCTAGTGTAAGAAGGCTGAGTATTTTCATAACATGAAAAGGGTAAGTAATACGTCTTCTCGAAAATGATAGTCAGAATTTTGAATTTAAACCACTTTTATATAATCCCCATATCTTCCTTAATGGTTTTCTGTAATTTTTCCCAACTATCAGATTCAAAAATGAAAGCGGCATCATCTGCGAAACTTATTATCTTCCCAGATATATTGATATTCAATAAAGCATTCATGTATAGAACAAAAAATAAAGGACCCAAGACTGTTCCCTGTGGTACTCCAAATTGTATAATTTTCTTAATGCTGTAGTGATTGTTGATTTTGACTTGCTGTTTTCTATCCGTCAAATAGTTTTTAGTAACCGCTAGAAAAGGGTTGAAATGAGAAAAGTTTAAAATTTATATGAGAAAAATACAGGAATATTTTGAAAATAATACATGTTGAAATTTATGGTGAATTCAAGCATACTCCATAAGCAAGTAGCAAGTAACAATTAGGAAGTGACAATTATTAATTATAAGTGGAACTTCTCACTTTCCAATGGACACGTCTATGCAGAAAAAATAACAATAATCGTTAATAGCTGAAGATTAGAAGTTAGCCAACTTTTGACTTTCTTACTTCAATTGTAACACATTTTGTACTAGTAAGCATCTGGTGAGCAAATGATCGCTGATTGGCTTATTTCTTGCTTGCTTGTATTCCTCGTCAACATGATGATGATGATGAAGGATAGGGGGAGGGGTTGGCATACAATTCAGTGTTCATATAGAAGGATTGTTTCGAAAGTATTTTTCTTTCGTGTTTTTTAATATTTATATGAAAGTAGTTGTTTCGAGAGGACTTTTTCTTTCAGTTTGTGTCTGAAAATTACTTTTTTGCATGAACATAAGAGTTAGAAGATTGGTCAAATGGAAAAAAAGTTGCATTCATAAAAATACTGTCAAGTGGTTCAAACAAATCGAGAATATCAGAACCGATTATTGAGATATCATAAGGAAAGTAAATTCTGTCATATTGTTTTTTCCTTTTTTCCACGTTATTTCAAGGATTATCATAAAATGTTACAAGTATTTTTTATTCGATAGTAAATTCTCCTCAATTACCCGGATTTCAAATCCAATGTTTCGTACTTTATGGGCCATCCTCAACCACATATTTCTCAATATGGACCTGCATTTTTTTGGACACTTTTCAAAATAAATGTTCACGCTGAATTCCACGTTATATCATACAATGTCCTTTAAAGTTGATTTTCAAGTGATTTTGACCCTTATCCAAATTTCTTTTGTTCGGATCTGTATTAAATTTACCTTTAGTTCTATTAGCAACACGCAATACATTTCGATACACTCACTGATCTTTAACTGAATGGAACGTATCAGAATCAAAGCAAGAAACAAGTAATAATTATTTACATATTTCAAGAGGAGAGAAACCTATTTCATAACAATTAACCGAAACAATCTTCATTTGAAAAAAAAAATTAAATGATTATTCGAAAGTAAATGGAAATGAGTGTTCGAAATGTCCCATCATTTTGTAAAATGCATTTTGCGGTTCTGAAACTCAAACTTCTTTTATATTTACTCATTTCATCTCCTTGAATAACTTCCAATGCATTCTCAATTATCTCGCTAAGAATCACTATCGTTGGATTTATCATTTGTTTGAGCCGTGCAAAAACTATATCGTGATGATCCTGAAAGAAGGTTGCAATTCTATAATTATTTCAGCGGAAGGTGCGGAATAACAACAATTTTGGGAACAATGTTATTTGGGGCGAAGAAACGACATTCACAAATTCTGGCATGTTCAATCGAAGGAACAAACATTTTCATGCCACAGAAAGTCCTCACTTACTCTATGAAGTTAGACATCAATATCGTTTTTCTTTGAACATGTGGTGTGGTTTGTTGATAATAAATTACTAGAACCTTATTTTATTGACGACATTCTAACTGGAACAAAATATGTAAAAATTATAGAAGAAATGTGAGATGATCTTCTTATACGGTATCGGCGTAATAGTCCCTGGTTTCAACAAGACGGATGTGGTCTATACAATTCAGGATTAGTCACAGATCATTTGAATCAAACTTTTTCCGATTCATGGATTGGAATAAGAAGTCCAGTGGCATGGCCTGCCAGATCTGCGGATTTGAATACGCTGAATTTTTAATTGTAGGGATACTTGAAAAATAAAATTGATGATATACCAATCCGACAATAGAGATTCTCCGCGAGAAGATTGATAATGCATTAGAAGGTTTTCTAGAAGACGAAGAAAGCAAATAATATCAGAAGTTTGAGTTTCAGAACCTTAAAGTGCATTTTACAAAATGGTGGACATTTCGAACACTTACTTGAATGCTTTTCGTTTACTTCCGAAGAATAGTTTTTTTCAAATGAAAGCAAAATATGTAAAAATTATTATGAATTGAGTTCTTCTCTCTTTTCAAATATGTAAATAATTATTACTAATTTTTTCCATTGATTCTGATAAAATCCATTCAGTTCAAGATGAATGAGTTGATTTACGCATCGAAAATTATTGCAATTTTGTGATTAAACTAAAGGTAAATTTAATACAGATACATCATTTGTCTTTATTATCCCAAGAAACATTGAATGTTTATGAATAGGGATCAACTAAAGATAGGGATTAACTAAAGATACAAATTAATTATTGAACGAGAAAACACAAGTAATTAATATGAGTAGTGAACATTGAATTTGTTAATATGTATTCAAAACTGAAATAAAAAAATTATAAATAATTGAATGAAAAAATTAGAGTAGAATAATCAATATGGGCAAACAGTCAAAGGTCAAATTTTCATAATTAATATAAAAATATTTAGATAATTCTGGCTATAAGAAAATCATATAATGTATTTTTACTTCAATTCATTAGATACTTTTTCAATTGATTTTTGAATTTGAGAGCAGTTTTAGTTTTTTTTTATTTCTTTAGCTTCAACTAGATAAATTCTCTTGAGAAAAATATCCTAACCTCGACCAGATATTTTTCTCGGGAGAATTTATCTAGTTGAAACTGGAATGATTCTGCAACCATGTTAGGAGTCACACGTTAAAAGTTAAGACCTCGTTAGTCCTTAGCTCGCACAAGTTTCGACTTCTGAGGGTTGTCCTTCGTAGGGGTGTGACAGCTGGTTAACGGAAAAAACAGAACAGAAAAGATATTATAATTCCATCATGATAAATTGATTTCTTTCCAAAATTAGATCTGGAATCACTAACTGATAATAATTTTGTTTGTCTAGAGTTATAACTATGAAAATCATTGATTTCTATGAGACCACCGCCCTGATAAGCTACCTATTTTACAGACTCTTCAAAGAACCATTTTATTGTATAGACATGTATGTTCACAATCCTGAAGGTATATTTTCAATCAATGGTCGGTAAATTATACAAAAGAGAGATAATAGGTTGATAGCTTACTACTTGTTCATAACAAAATGGATAGAATTTCTGACCGTCTCCAGTTCTTCATTTCTAAGAGCCAACTGGTAGACACTATAATGATTCTCCTGTAAACATTTCTTTTGTGCATAGGCAAAAAAAATTATTTGTCAGTCTGCAGTTTATCTTCAGTCTAAAACCAGCTGTGGAGAGGCCCAAAGGACGAAACAGCTGTATCTTGGTTCGCACTTTGAAATGAAGAAAAATTGCAAAGTATAATTATTTTGTTGTAGGTATACCTAAGTAGTATATTGAAAATAAGTCAGAAGTTTTCCACAAAACTTGTCATACACCTAAACAGTGAAAATTTCGTCTCCCTTCAAGGCAGTACTTACTGCATATTGCAGTTCCACGTGCTAGTGAGACCACATCACAGTTTATGAATGTTTATTATTTCACTTATTTTTATATTGAGGGACCAGTGACTTCGTTTAACTAACGTTACTTATTTGTACACTATTTCTGCAAGTTAGCGAAAATTAAAGTAAATAGTTAACTATTTCTGACAGAGTGCAATGAACTGGAAATACTGAATATGATTTTTTTGTTTCAATGCTAATTGCAGATAATCTATAGGCATTCTCGATATTATGCTATCAAGATTTTTAACTCAGGATATTTAGTTGAATAGCTAATGCCTTCTCGTTAGTCTGAATGGTTTTGAAATGACTCCTGGTCATCAATTGTCAAAATTACAACAGAGAGACGAAACTGATGTTGAAAAACTGAATATTAGCCTGTAAAGTGAAGAAATATCTCGAATTTTATATTTAGTTAGAAATTCAAAATTCCAAAAGTATTACAAATTATGAAACAACACAAAATAAATTGGCGACAAAAAATCCGGGGCGACTTGATTGATTCCAGTGGCGCATTTGCTTTTTCAGCTGCAGGAAAACCAAAAAAAGCTGCAGCATCACCTCATCTGAAGATTTTGATCTGCCAATGTCCTCTCTTTGATGAGACAATATATAGGGTGTCTCCAGAGGCTCCAATAAATTCAAGATATCACCAGAAAATTTTGTGAAACGACCATCGTCAAACTTAAACCAGTCCGTTTCATCCTTGACCAAAGTGTAATAATAACCAGAATCAACGCCAGAACCACAGTGAATAATGACTGCATGAAGATTATAATAGTGGTCTGCTAGATTGAAGTGTTCATCTATGTCGAAGCTTTGTGAGAGTTTGGTGATTCTATCTGTGGTTGAGTAATGTTGGAAGATTATCAGTTTTATTATTAGAACGACTGGTTCCTCAGCTATATTTGTTTTCTTATATTAGTCAGTTAGTTTTGCGCAAATTTGGCAATACAGTTGATCATCATCTGTTAAAAATTATATTTTCAGATGATTTAACAACTAACTTTGCACGTACTGGACTGGTTATCACTCATAGTAAGAAACGCTAGTTGAAGTTCCAGAAAGTTACATACTTTTCTGCTAACTTTTGAACATGTACTACAAATTGAATCAGTGAGGATTTTTCCAGTTAAAGATCTACGAACACAAGATAGACTGTAAGGATTCATTCAATCCAGAGCGGTCAGGAGTATTGAATCTACTTTTTCAACAAGAGCCCAAAGAATTCGGGACGATCCTCTTGTTGTCCTGAAGAGTATCTAGTGGACTTCAAAAACTCTAGAAAATCGTTTGGTGGGAAAGATGATACATTCTTACGAAACTGCAGCTGCATGAATAGGTGTTTAAGATTGGTGAATAAGTAGGGAAACATTCTCGATCTCTTTCATCGTTAAAACGTCGTTCGTAAAACTTTTCGTCATGAACAACACTTGTAAAATGCTATTCATGTAGCGTTTCCTAAATTATCTAAACCAATTTCCATAGCAAGATTTCAGGACAACTGTCTACTGATTTGCAAGAAAAAACAGGTTCCACAGAATCTGCATCAGAACCATTTCTCAAGCTGCAATCGATCCTTCCAAGTGATGAAGGGTTTCGTAGAGGAATCGATTCGGCTCTTGCTCCATGAAGTTCTTCTACAGAAAGGGAACCAAACCATGAGGACTGTAGCTCATATTTGGGGGACAGGAATGAACTATTTTCATTGACCGCACTGAAAAAGAAGAAGGTGAATCAATCTCTTGTGAATTAATCTAGATAGGAGACTGATGAATATACATACATCTCGGCTTGTTTCGAAGAGATTTTAGTTCCGTACTAAAATGAGGGCAATGCATGATCTTATCAAAATTATGTGAAAGAGGAATAGTTCCAAGGATCGAAGCAGAATTACCACATTGAATATTAATACTAAGATTTTCTATCTTTCGTTGCTTGGCCTAATCTCCTTCCGAGTTCATGAACAAATAACAGAGACTCCGGGCTATAAACACCAAAAGTTTCAACCGCTACTGGATGTAACAGATAGTTGGTACCAAGATGTTGGTATTTTTTTTCGTTACAACTATTGAAATCGAAATACATTGTTATTATGTTATGAATTTTCCAACAGTAGGGCGGTGGATTCATTGAATTTGAAGATATTTCAATTATTTAACAATTGTATACAATACGAATTGTTCAAATTTTTATGGAATACATTTTATGTGTATGCTCAAAGCCGAAGTTCTTCAAAACTGATAACAGGGGGACCTAGTTCTGACCCATAAATATCTTGAATCGTGTGCAAATGTTACGGAAAACGTGTGGCTGCTATTTTGGAACGCTTCAATATTTGAACGTGTATCAATATTTTTGGGAGCAAACTGACCCAGTCGCATATGAAAAACGTGTGGATTGTTTAATTATTGTTGACATGGAATTCAAGGTTAACTTCACGCTTAATAATTTTACATGGTTTGGAATGTTTATTTATATTGTCGTGCATTGTAAATTTACATTTGCTCTGTGATTTTTCAATGTATGGTTTTTCTACGAAGTGGTAGAGGCAGAAATAGAAGTCAAATTCTGCACCAACACTGCTTACCAGCAAGATTTCTTGCTGGCACCAAGATATTCCCTCAGAGTGGGAGTTACCAGGTGGATGTGATATCAACGTATTTTTCGATATCCAAGCAACATGCATCAACTACTTTGAACTACTATGAAAAGTGGTAGATGGATTCAATGAATACTTACCATTAATAATGATAAAAATAAACAACGAAAAAAGACTTACAGATGGATTTATTGAATGCTTGTGTAATGATGATAATAATAATTATTGTTCTGTGAGTACATTTGCGAGGCCTGTATTATGTGATGGGTCAAAAATACAGTATGCTATACGCACACGTTTTTACCCACACGAAAAGCTCAAAAACGTGTGGAAATATTCACGAGTCAAAAATAGGTCCCCTGACTTTCAAGAAATATGTATTCAATTATCAGTAACTTCGCTAATAACGTTCTAAATGGTCTAAGAGAAGTTAAACGTTCCTCTTCTGGCTCAAACTTATATTATGCATGGCTTAACTCCCTAGCATGATATATTGACACATAAATAGGAGAGAATGGACATGAATTATGTCGTGAATGTTATTGTGAAATTGCCATAATTTCAATTGAGATATTCAATATTAAAACTCTTTCATGAAAAATCTTTAATTTTTTTATTGTGGATGTTGGTGTTATTCAACAATCAAAAATGTATATGAACTACGACTATTTGGTGACGTTTATAATGTGATAGTGATACGGTTAGGTCACTACGTTAGTTTGTACTGAGTTTTTGGTTCTGGTTAAAAGGTAAGAAATCGTTCTAGATCGCACAAGTTTCGACTTTTGAAAAAACTTTTCAATCAAACTGCATCATGAATCATTCAAACTGACGAGGGAAATATCTTGATCTTATTTTTCTGGTAAAATGGCATAGTTCAAACGGAAAGTTCTGCAGTATTACTGTATAATTTGGAAAACCACGGCATGACTACACTAAAGCAGTTTTATTTTTACTTTTTTATTTCCAAGTCCATCTGATGAACTAATATCTCATAATTACTTCGATTTTTTTTATTTGCAACTAGCAACCCAACCTGGCTTCGCACGGATACTACTACAAGATATAAGTTTGCTGTTTTTTCCGTCCCATGAAGGATGTTCCCAGTTCCACCTGATGGTCGTGCTTTTGAAGACAAAAGGGCTGTAAGTTTAGCCCCTTAGAAGGTGCCAGAACAGTCCAGGACATTCAAGGGTGTTAGAGAGCATTCCACAACATACAAAACACACACACCATCCTGTGATATTCTGGAATATGCAAAAATGCTCTGGAATAAACTGGAATGTTCAGGAATAGCTCGGAATATCCCAGATCATTGTAAAACGATCAGGGGAATTATTTGTTGTGGCTTTTTATTTCCCATCCATGAGAATGAATCCTGTTTTAATCCAAGCTATGTGCTTTTGAATGAATCCTGTTTTGATCTAAAGTGTGTGCTTTTGAAAGTTCAAGGGCTGGAAATTTCACTCTCTAAAAATTCTTGGAAAAAAAATAAAAATATTGTATAGCATTCCAAAAAATACTGAAACATTCTAGAATAACGTATTCAATTGAAAAATAAAAAGAATAGCTGAAAATATTAAATATATGAAGCAAAAAAAACCTGAAATGAATTTACAGTGAAATAAATTACAAGTGAAAAATTAAACAATTGAAACAAAAAACAAATTAAATTTAAAATTAAGTGATTTCAAGCCACGTTACTTCACGACGTTTCGATTGTTGGTGTCCACAATCGTCCATCCATCACTTTCACAATGGAGAAGGAAATCCACAATAAAGTGCCTTTCTTAGACTTATTGGTAAAGAGAACCGACAGACACTAAGTGGGATATATCTGTATACCGAAAACCCACTCACACGGGACAGTATCTGAACCACGAATCCAACCGCCATCAATCGACTAAAAGAGGAATCATCAAGACTCTAGTAGATCGTGCTTTTCGGCTCTGTAATACTAAGGAAGGTCTGGTGAAAGAACTAGGCATCATCAAAAATGATCTTCAACGAAATGGGTATTCCAAAGTGACGATGGAACAGACTTCGGCTAAAAGACAGCAAGAACCTCGCAAGGAAGAGAAGCCGTCACAACCAGTACTTGCACTTCCCTACACCAGAGGATTATCGGAAAGGATGAGAAGAATTGGGTCCAAGTACAACATCAGAATCTGCTTCAGATCCGAAAACACTATCCGTAGCAGCTTTACGAAAACCAGGCCACCAAACGCGGACAGCGATTCCAAGAACTGCATTTACCGGATACCCTGTGAGTGCGGAAAATCCTATATCGGTAAAATTAAGAGGCTATTGAAAGTCCGCATTGCCGAGAACAAGAAACACACACAGCGAGGGAAAATCAGCAAATCAGGAATAGCAAAGCATGTTTGGACTCATCAACATAACATCGAGTGGTACCAAGCTGAGATCATACACAAGGAGAAATACTGGTTTAGGAGGAAATTATAAGAAGCCGCATATATGCTATTTAACAACGTATTCAGCCAAGCTAGCGTAGATATACGTAACATACAGAAACCCATAATCAAGGAAAAAAGGGCCAACTCCCGCCAAACGGTCATCTCCCGCTAAACCGGTAAAGCGAAGAGAGGGAAGAGGGGATAAGTGAAAGTACTCGAATGATCCATAAATAGTCATCACTCGGAGGAATTAGTCCAGTCATCACCCGAAGACGATTGTGGATACTAACAGTCGAAACATCGTAAAGTAAGGTGGCTTGAAATAACTCATTTTCAATTTTATTTCTTTTTTGTGTTAATTATTCAATTTTTTACTTGTATTTAATTTCAGTGTAAATTCATTTCAGGGTTTTTTGCTTAATATATTTGTTATTTTGGGCAATTCTTTTTAATTTTCAATTGTATTGGTTATTTCAGGGATTTCAAATCATTTTATGTAATATTAGACAACGGAAGTCCGAACAGATGAAATTTATGTTTTATCCTTTCATTCCAATTAGGATACAATCGTATATCAACTCCCTGAGTGTAGCTGGGTACCTAGGCTAGTTATTAGTAATGATGACCTTCAATAAAATTCACTCAAACAAAAGTATCTTCACACCTCTATAAAATTGAGGTTTGGATTTTTTCGAAATTGCTAAGTATCACCCTACCTACATACAACACAAAACAAAAATGTGACCTCAAATAAAATGATTAACTACGTGAAACTAAACAAATTTCAAATTTCAACCTTTCTTCATTGCGCCTTTTGCATCAGGCCAGATGTAATGTGATTGTGTTTCCTTATGTTAAGTGCAAATCTCAGACAGGAGTTTCGAATTTTTCGAAAACAATTTTTTTGTTTGGCAAATAGAGCAGGCCCGAATATCATCTGTTGATTACGATAACTTGGATGATGAAACTCACGTAGTGAAGACTGTTATAATATTGGTGTGTGAGTGTGGAGTTAGAAACATTTTCCCATTGGAAAGGCTCAGTTCAGCGAGAACAGTTTTATTTCTTGTCCGATGAATACCAGTGAACGTAGAACGTGTGAAGTTGTAAGATTATAAAAATATATTCGGATACGATTGTTTATTTGTTCATTTTCAATAATATGAAAAACCTTACTTTTCTTACCCAGCCTTACTGAATCAAACAAAAATATATCTGAAATATCTTAGACCCATTAATATTTCTAAGTGGAACGATTTAGTCAAAATGATTTGTGATGTTTATACAATCATTATTTCCCACACAAAACGACCGTGTTTGTTTACTTCTAGTAGTGCCACTTATAAAACCATTTACCAACTTGACAAAACATTTCAGATGAATTCCAAGGGGTTGAATAATTATCGGAAATACTAAACGAGACTTTTCTGTGTTTATGAGGGGTATTAATCTTCTGACTGAGAACGACAAAATTCTGTATTTTATGAAATGACATTTTTGTACAATACAGATAAGAAACGATGTAAAGAAAATATTTATTTCTGTAGAAAAATTTTGAAAAAGAATGAAAGGGGATTCGATTCTATTGAAATGTATGTAAATGTAAAGGAAAAACTGAATCATCTGGCGTAAAATGAATCCAACACTGTATTACTCTTACCAAACTATAACACGGTTTTTGACGAGCGTTGTAACTACCAAGTTGGCGTCATCAGGAGGTGAACCATACTTTATACTCAACTCCGATTTAACCTTTTTTTTGTCTGATAAGATAGATGAACCACTATTTTCAATTCAAGTCACATATCAAAGGTTTCTGAAGTGAAAATTAGTGGTAAATTTTCCAATAGAAAAATAATTGACTGTTTGGAATGGGTCTCAATAATTTTTAGCAACGATCACTAATACTGAAGCCATAATCCAAGGCATATTGAGGGATGTGTTCCTTGAAACAAGTTATATTATCCATTCTAACCTGACTAAGCTTGGTCTCCCAACTTGATTTATTCAATATATTTCATATTGAATATCTTGAATACATAATAATAAAATAGTGTGTATCTAAGGAGCAATATAGAGTTATGTTGAATAAAATCTGTTGGATAAGATGATAAGATAAATTCTTTGTTATTGCCTAGCATATGGTAACTTCTACGGGCAACTACGAAAAAGACACTTTCAACAAAATGCACGTCTATTGATAGTGCATTAATTAAAGAAAGTAAACTTTCACGGCCCAGAATAACTATGACCGTTACCACATCGCCTTTGATAATGTCTACCGCGGTAGTATACGAAACGTCAGGCATAAAAACCTGCAGACCACGGTCAAAAAAATCCGGAAAATAGCTTTGACACATTGAAATTATTGATGAATTGAATTGATAACAACATTTGATCTGGAAGAAATAGCAACCACTCAATTCTTTATTGGTGTACTCACATAGGTCGAAAGTCAAAATTATATTCAAATATACATAAAATTTTGTAACAGTACAAGACACATAATGAATTATATCGCTATTGAGAAAATTGAAAAATATACATAAACCAATTGGAGTGATAGAATGGATTTTAATCTGAATTTTGTAATGACTTTTGGGTATCCAGAAGAAGCACTATTACTCAACACCAGAACTGCAACACTATTCGTGACGCGCGTCTTACTAACCAAGTTGGCGTTTTGGGGATTTCAAGTCCTGAAACCTCCAATTTCATCTCCTCAAAAAGCTAATGTGGTTGGTAGAATTCGCCTCGAGAATAGTGTTGCAGTTCTGGTGTTGAAGAATATTGTTTGTTTTGGATTCATTCTACGCCTCAGGTTTAAGTTCTATTTATGATTACTTTTGAAGATATTCTCATGCAGTCTTCTGCTTCATGTGGAAAATGCGTCATTGAATTTTGAAGCTGCTAGCTAATGCCAAAGAAGAATTTGGATTCAAGTTTCGATACTACTTTTGTAGAATGATTTATCTTTTGCTCAAAATAGGCCTCAGAATCAGCAATCACCTCTTCACTCGAGCGAAATCTCTTACCGTTGAGTAATTTTTTGAGGTCTGCGAACAGCCAGTAGTCGCTGGGAGCCAAATCTGGCGAATACCGTGGATGTGGGAGCAATTCGAAGTTCAATTCATGTAGTTTTGCCATTGTTTTGATTGACTTGTAAC
>WOGR01003712.1:0-15556 GCA_015342045.1 Leptinotarsa lineolata | reverse complement strand
AAAGAGGTAACAGAGAGGAGAAGCTAAGACTGAGCTACAGGCTTCCACTATGAAAGATGATATGGAATCAAAACCGGAAGTCATTTTATTCTTGAGTTTTTTTATCGCTTCTCTCACTTCATTTACCGAAATGTTTGTGATGTTGATATTTTGTCTATTATTTACCGATTCCGAACGATCTCTTGGATAATGTGTCAATAATAAAAGTGCCCTTCACTTTAAAATTTATTTTGAGATAAACCCTCATCGTTATATTGTGATCAGCGAGTCAGCATACTTGAGTCAAAAATTTTTCAAATAGTTCAGTGAGCCAAAGAAGCGTAAAGTTTCCCCAAACGTTATAAAACAATTCAGAATTCTATTAGAACTCACCCTATTGAAAGTACTCTTCAAAATGACCTTCTCTAGCCGTTGAGTAACGTCAGCCGTCAAGACTTGCGTGAAAGAATCATAATTGGACGACGACAGAACGTCTTTAAACGAAGAAAGGAACGTTTCTAAATTCATAATCAACGTTTGTACGAAAGATTCGCCAGCCTCGTAAGCAGAAAGTTCATCCTGGAAAACGTTGCAATTAAAAAAATATTAGAAGAGCCCACTCACAAATTATTCAACAACATACTCACTTCTGTCAAATGGTGATTTATATTTAGGAACGAATCTACCCAAGGATTCACTCTAGGTTTGATAGAGGTCGACCTTAGCTGTTGTATGCCGTATTCGATAATATCTTTGAGGTTTGTAGTTACCAACGATAGACCAGAAAGGCAGCTTTCCAGTTTTCCTCTGTCGTTTTGGTTCATTTTTGGCAACGCCTGATGGATTTCTTGCATGACGTAACCACAAAGAGTTTCAACATAATTAGTGCTGCTATCTGCGTTGTTTAAAGCCACCTGTAATTGAGAATAATTGACTGGAAATTTGGCCAAAATGTGAAAAACACACAGAGAACTCGGTCAAGGTTATAAATAATTCAATTTTTATTATTTGAAAACTGAATAACTCACAATAAAAGCTGTCCTTGACTGTTCTGTGTCTCCAGACTGCAATCTACCCTGTTGTATAGACGTTTGGAGCACATTATAGGCTTGCGTCAAATCCAAATATCCTGAAGGATAACCCTGCCTCAATCTACTTCTTAGGATTTCTCCAAAATCACTTTCTAGGACTTTACAGGCATTATTTATAATAACGCATATGCCATCCAGAGATCCGGTAGATATTGACCTCCTAAAATGAAATTAGATGTAAACCTTCACTACACAGAACAGTAACAATGTTTGAACACAAACTGATTGAATGCATCAGAAATCAACCCAATGTTGTTTATTAGGCAAACAATATTAGTGATTATTTTATGAACTATTCTTCTTCTTGATTTTGAATACTTTACTGGTGTAATTCTTTTACATATGCCTACATACTAATATGAGTGTTAATTATCACAGGTCTGCAAAAAAAACCTTTTTAAAAAATTGTTTTGATTTCGTTAACTGATCTTTGTGTATTTTTTGCGCTTATTTCAAAAATGAAATTTGTTTTTATCTATCACGTAAGGTTTGCCTACAAAATAAGGATGAAATAATTGAAAAAGTACAAAAAAAACGAGGAATTGTGAATTTATTTTTATTATTTTAACATGAAGTAAAAGCAAAAAAAACAATGCTACATAGCTAAACTAAGCGTAATAGTGATACACAAATGTTTACAAAGTGATTATAAGTGTTTTTAAAAACGTTTTCTTTTTCCATCAAAGCTTCTTTTGGTACTTTTTCGGCTGTGTTCTTTTGAATTTTCCCTTTTCAACATCCAACAGTAGTCTGACATCACGTTAACATTCCACCGACCTTGGTATCTGCGTTCCATTTCTTTTATGGAATGATGGAACCGTTCTCCTTGTTCCTCACTTACAGCCCCTAGATTTTCGGGCAAGTAGTCCAGATGTGAGTGAAGGAAATGGACTTTGACACTCATGTTGCAGCCCAATATTTTGTAGTTTTGTATCAATTCAGCAACCAAAGTTTTGTAGTTTAGGTCTTTTTTGTTTCCAAGAAAGCCTGTTGTAACAAGTTTAAAGAATTCCATGCATTTTTTCTTTCATTTCCATTTTAGAGACAAAGCTTTCATCTTTTAAAAGTTTTCTTATGTCAGGGCCAACGAAGACTCCTTCTTTTAGTTTAGCATCGGATAGACCAGGAAACTTTTCAGAAAGATACTTGCAACAATCTCCTTCTTTGTCTAATACTTTCACAAACTGTTTCATAAGCCCCAATTTGATATGGAGTGGTGGAAGTAAGATTTTTTTAGGATCCACTAAACTTTGTTTTTCAACAGTTTCAACTCCAAGAATAAGACCCTTTCTTACTGACCACACCTGTTTGACAGTGTTGTTTCCAATCCCGGTGCCCAGCAGACTATAGGTTTAGGGAGGGGACAGACAGACTGACACATACATGCCTTGTTCCAGTTGGAACTGGATTTTCCCAGTTTAGATTCGTTTTATTATTGAAATAAATAGATTTAAACAGTATTTTATCTTAAATATACACTACACATTGTGTAGTAACTTGTTCATTATAAAATCTCCATAATTCAGACTCAATTTACCGCTTATATTGGCTATATAATACAGAAACATCGAACCCATACCGAACCTAAAAACCCATTCAATAAGAAAATTTCAGGTAAAATTTGTGACTTATCTATAGGTGATAGATTTTTTTTACTATTTTTTCCGTAATCTGCACACAAAATACTGTTAAAATCACTAATTAAATATCCTACAAGTTTGTCATCGCAGACCTGTTATTTATTAAATCTTAAGCGAATATACTTTGAATAAGTTAAAATATTTTTTATTACTGTACCTATATTAGGGATTCCTATTTGAATATACTACTACATTGAAAACAAAAAGGAAACATTCTTAAAAAGGTTTTAAACAAAGATTTTCGAAGATAATCTTTAACTATACTGAAATATCTCATGTACATAACAATTTGAAATAAAAATTAAAGTTTACAGTCCTAACATGGTGTTCTACAGGGCTATATTTTGTGACCTGTTCTACTCCTGCTTCACATTAATGAACTGCATGATCTATTCAGAGATTATTGGAGCTTGGCTCCATTTGGTGAATGATCTCATATTACATTTCAATAAAAACTACTTATACTTTAATGTCTCTGAACTGCTCACCATTGGGGTCTCGGAAACTGTGAGAGATACGAAGATGGTTAAATTGGGGCGAAGTTGACTAACAATATGTCGTTGAGAAAATTCTGAAATTCCGAGTATATCCGGAGATACCTGGATAAAACAGAAATTTCGGAAAATGGCTTTTATTTTTCTCTGGCTTCATTTTTCGAATGATTCGAAAATAAATTGCACTTCAACATTACCACTTTTTCCGGCCACTATCATCAACTTTATTATTTCTTATGGACGCTACATTGGATTCTTTCTGTTTTGAATAGAACCAGATTTTACCTTTTCAATAATGTATCATAAGTCATCATTCTTTTTCGAAAAATTGGAGATATTGAAAAAAATTAATTCTTATCATAATAGGCTTTTACTTTGACGTTTCTAAATTTGACTTTCAATTTGTTACATTTGATGACATTTTGTTATTGTACAAGTCACTGAATTTTTGGCGAGAAATGGCTTTCACGAATGAATAAAAAAGAGATATGATACAAATGTATTACAAATAAGATAAAAATAGTGTTAGGACATCGGAAATGTATTTAAACTTGTATCCCGAAAGACGACAACCACATCAAACTATGTTCGAGTTATTGGATCAAAATCTCACCGAGTTTGGTTCATTTGGAAAGCCGAGGAAAAAATACGGAGACAGAATGGACCAGGAAACTAAAGAAAATTTGATAAATGAGGTATGTATGAGGTAAGTTAGGCATTGTGTCCTTTTCAATAAAAATTAATAATTTCCAGATAAACATGAACCCGAGGAAATCTACACGACAAATTTCCTCCGAAATGAATATTTGTCGTACAAGTGCGTGGAGGCATCTCAAAAAAAGCGGTTTAAAATGTTACATAATACACATATCTCAAAAACTACATCCAGGTGATCCCGAAAGGCGATTAGAATTTTGTAATTGGTTAATAAGAAGACCTGATTTTCCTGTTTTCCTGGAAAATGTAATTTTGACAGATGAAAGCACTTTTACGAATTGTGAGATATTCAACCGAAATAACGAACACATTTGGAGCCTAAACAGCCCCAGGCAGTTCCGAGAAATTCGACCTCAAAGATTGACAAAGATTGAATTTTGGTTCCTCATTTTTTTGACAGAATTCTGAATGGAGAAACCTATCACCAGTTTTTAATGTCGATTATCGATGACTATTTGGATGATCTACCTTTGGCTAACCTTAACAACATTTGGTTTCGACATGATGGTGCTCCACCGCACACTACCAGACGAGTATCTAATATTACCTAACTGAAAGGTTTGGTGATAAATGGATAGGGAATAATGGGCCTGGGTTTCACGAAGGAAAAAATTTATTATGCCCTCATAGACTCTCACCTAAGGGGAGCATTTCGGGGTGTATGCAGTAAACAGCTGTTTCAATCTGTTTTCAGTTTACAAAAACGTGCGAAGCAAAATAGACTGATCCATGCAAGCTAAGGTTTATAATGCATGGAATCTCAACTGTGAGTTCATTGTTTGTTCTTGAATCAGTGTGCCTGCCTTATACAAAAGAACAAAAGTGTATTTACTTGTCAGCCTCAACACAATACTAGATAGTCTTGGCAATTGAAGGTTCCTATAATAACAAGTAGTCAAATGAGGAACTCAATTATATATGATGGAGTGAAAATGTACAAGTTAGCTAAAAGTTAAACAGAATGTGACACGTTACTATCGTGTAAGAGAAACTTGAAGGCATTCTTGTCAAAAAGGTTTACTATACATTAAATTAATTTTTAAGGATAACTTCGACACATAATCTGCATAGTTCCACACCGTTAACATTAGAAATAACAAGAGTCCGAATAAACGACGATGGCTGTTTGGTTTCTCAATGTTGCTAGTGATCAAGACTTCACGAGGGGAGGATAGGAAACAATATAAAGGATTAAATGTTATACAAAATAAGAAAATTAGCCTCCAGAGTAAAAATTATGTTATAACCTCCACTTATTACGATTTTAGAACTCTCTGACCTCCCTCATGTACACATCATTTTTATCCTGGAGGTCTTTCTCTCAAACTTTAGAATGAGTAAACATGTTCCCATAGAAAAACGCAATATTTGACATAACTGAATATGGTAAAAAGTTTTGAAATCAACAGAAACTGGCGGAAGTGGTAGAGACAATGAGAACTTTAGCACAGCAGTTAGATGACAAGATATCAGTTGTTCAGAGGTGAGATGAAAACTTTATTTACATATAAGCGTTTGTTGGTTCTATTCAGGTTGTTCAAATGTGGTTGGCAGGCATGACTTTATTCGTGATTAGGATTCTAGATCCTACCTGAGAAACTGAACTTTTCGTGTTAGAGTGGACCAAACCACATCTGCACATTACCCAATGAAAGCAGGTGTCCCGCAGGGGTCCTGCCTATTACCGCACCTGTACTCATTGTACACGCATGACTTTCCCATGTTCTCGCGAACGAATGTGAGTGAGTGAATTTACGCATACCCGTTCTCGAGCGAGGTAGCGAAACAGCAACTGCAGATCCACCTCGACCGGATTGTCGTGCTGTACTTTGACAGGAACAAAATTGAGATGAACAAATCGAAAACTGAGCTCGTCAACTTCAGGAAGAAATTAACCAACGTAAAGATCTTCGAGAAGTTGCTAATCAAAGGCAAAAGCGTCGATGAGCATAGAAGCGCGCGATATCTGGGAGTTATCCTGGATAGACGTCTGCATTTTCAGGAACACTTGAGCCTGGCAATCCAACGAGCGGCTACGGCGGTAAAAAGCACGTATCGGCTCACTGCACGGGACTCCAAGCTCAGTGTTCCCAACAAGTTGCTTATTTACAAACAAGTAATAATACCAGCTATGTTGTAAGCTAGTCCCCTATTCTGCAGCCTCAAGAGAACTCCTCTAAGGAGACTCGAGACGGTGCAGAATAAAGTGTTCCCTATTTGCACAGATACATTTTATTGGTTGATCTGTTAGATCTGGCTGAAATTGAGACGGTCACTGATCATATCAGGGGCCTGTCTCAGAAATTCTTCAAGTTCTTTCTGCCGAAAAGCCCGCTGACGAGGGATGTCACGGCGCTTAGAAGCTACCATATTCATCCCCGTAACCACGGGCTGATATATGATTCATTGGATATATTCCGTGAGGGACGCGAATACGATCACGCTTAGTTCATGGAAAATTTAAATAAGATAAATCACGCCTTACCAAAATCGCCGAGATCTTACCTGGTTTTATCATGAACGTTTTCCAAGAAGTTTCGGACAACTCTGACATTAGCTTGCATAGATTGAAATAAGATAGGAATATCGAAATCGCAACGCATGGAGAACTCTCACGTAAGCTTCGGCAGGAAGCGAGACGTCATAGAGGAAGGCTGAAGTGAAACTCTGTTGAGTAGAGAGCCACCCACCAACGCCAGAGGGGGCGCCTCTCACTGTCAAATTGTGAGAGTGTGTGGTGGCGTGTCTTTTGTCGTCTTCCTGGACTCAACAGAGTCATCCTTCTACCATACCCCCCCTTTTTTCTATAGCTACCCTCCTTTCCTTTGCTCCCCTGACTCCCGCATATGGGAGAATGATTCTTTACATATGTAAATAGATTTCACTAGTGTTATACCAAATAGGAAATAAAGATATTTTAATTCTTCAGGTTGTTTGAAATTAATTAATGAAACCAACCTAATGCACTTCCTTATAATGAAAAAAGTGTCATCCACCATACTAGATGTTTGCTGCCCAGGCTCTAAAGTGTCCATTGAGATAGCTTTAGCTACTGATTCCTGCATATAATACTGCTCCAGTGTGATGTAGTGCGACAAAAGTTCATGTTTACATTGACTCAGTTCACTGTTTTTCACAAGCTGTTCCAAGGACACCAGAATCTTGTTCTTATCTTCTTGATTTTGGATACCTACATCGGCATCTGACTAAAAGATGGAAAAAAAATGTGTTCAATGTATCATAATACTAATTTATTCTTAAATTTCCGTCACTTTTTTTTTATAAATCCACTCTTACATTTCAAATATGTTGATAGTTTCGAATAATGGAAAAACATTCCGAATCTATAACATTCAACAAAATAGAAATATTTCGTTTTATTTTTTTGTAAAAAAGTTATTGTCAAGCTATTGCCTGATATTTTTTTAATTATTTGTAATAACGGTTTTCATTCATTCAACCTTGCATTTACCTTTACAGAAAATGACAAGATCGTCGGCCGAACTATCAATTTTTTGTTTTGATTTCAGTGAAAACTGGTCATTTATAAATATACAAAGCGAAATGGGTCCTAGCAGAAATCTTTTCCAACACAATTCCTTTCAGTAACACAAATTGCAAGTAATACGGTCTGTTCAAAAAATAAGGTGAATGTTCCGATTTCGCGGGCTGCGTTTCAGCTGTAACTTGTTCAGTTTGTTTTGGTGGAAAACATAAAAGTTAGAAGTGTTTTGCGTATTCGGCAATTTTCTGCTATCGAAAATAATGGATCAAAGAATTTGCATCAAATTTTGCCTAGAAATGGAATTGAGTGCTCAAAAACACTTGAAATGTTGACAGTGGCATATGGTAATTTCTGGAACGGCCATTTCATTTGGATATATAAAAAATCAATTTTTCATAATTTTTTTCATAGATTTTTTTTATACTGAATTAAGCTTAATTGAAACCGAAATATTTCTGTAAGATTTTAGTTTTTGGAAAAAACCTTTTAGCTTTCTACAAATCCTTTTATAGAAAGCCAAAAGGACTATTTTTCCAAGAATATATTGCGGTTTTTTATGTATATTGTATTCCCTATCATATACCCTGTAGTTTCTTTGGGCTAACCAAGTTGTATTGAATTGAAATATTTGATACTCACTATGACTTTTCTTTGTATGAACCTGATATACAGTTCAGTCCTGAAATGCATCAGCGTTATCTCTCCAATCAGAATATCCAAATCCTTGGGATCAATTTTGTCCAGTTTACTGAAACTAGAGCTGGAATTCATTCTGGATAACTCATTGATAACTTGAATCTTCTTATTAATCTGTCTCGTCTTAGACCATTCCAACAGTACCCTTTTTGTTTGAACTTCGGATTCTTTCTGCAGGATTTTTATAGCCGACAGAAGTCTTCCAGGCCCATAATAAGTTTCGATGAGAGGTTGATGTGTATCTAACACCCGCGCTAGGCCCTCAAAGAGTAAGGTCAGAGTGTCTGCATAGATAACGCTGTGTCTTTTATCCGAAGGGGGAGTGTTCATGGCAGACTTTAGGTTCTTTTCGGCTACCAGAGCAACTTTAGTTCGCAAATACGTACAAAACTCTTTTATGCCTTCTTCGTGCATTCCCAATAAAGGGAATATCTTAAAAAACCTTTCGATGGAGACCAGATCCTCGCTATTGACTGCTTCGTTAAATTTGTGCTCGACTATAGCCCGCAGTTGGCTTGCTGCATCTTGCAGTGTTCGGACAGATCTAAGCATGTTGTTAACGTTGTCCATATCATTGGCAGTTCTTTTCAGAAGATACTATAATAAAACTTCCATTTCTTTAAAAGAAAATTACACATGTGCATAGGAATTGTTACAACCATTGAAATAAAAAAAATATACATTTATGACAATATACAAAGGAGAAGAGTGTGCAATGTATATTGTCAATGAAATATTAAATAAAATCTGACAGGGAATAAAAAACTTTTACGACAGAAAACACTTGATCTAAGTATTTGAGATTTTTATCGGAAAACAGAAAGAAGAGAATGAAGAAATTTTTTAAATAGTTCTTACAAACTTATTGATTTGGAGACTCTAGCCAAAGATCGAATTAACATAAAAGAGTGAGCACAATTATCAAGTTTTCAAGACTAATTAAGAACAATGAATTTTGAAATTCATGCTGCCACTCATAAACAGAGTTTGGAACATACAGATATTTTTGGGTTTATCAGATAGAGATCCCTCTGTAATAGGAAATGTCATTTTTGTATCCCGATTTAAAAATATGACTGATTTTCATATTGTTGGAAATTCTTTCTTTTTAATTGACGGATTGTATATGTATAAGAGATTCCATCCATTCAGAGTATACTTTCAATATATGTGGGGGAAATTTTCAATTCCTGCAAACTTCTTTGATTTT
Organism: Leptinotarsa lineolata; assembly: GCA_015342045.1. Lineage (NCBI taxonomy): Eukaryota > Metazoa > Arthropoda > Insecta > Coleoptera > Chrysomelidae > Leptinotarsa > Leptinotarsa lineolata. The sequence goes on along the minus strand of WOGR01003712.1, from coordinate 6,224 downwards.
TATTTTTTCACTGCTAATTAAGTTCATTAACTGAGTTCATCTGAAACATATCATTTGTGGTATGACTTTACGTGAACTTTGTGTAATAAACTTATTTCGGTGAAAAATGTTGTGCAAAACTCTGGGCAACTAGTTCTGACTGAATTGATACAGCGTTCGAGATAAAGATGATGAAGCATCAAAGCACATACTTGCCTGTACAGCCGCCAGCTCAATCAGGTTTTCAATATTTGGCAGTTTCACTGATCTGAAAGATCATACTTCAAATAAACTAAATGGCTTCATTCAGACACTGAACTTGTTAAATTGAAATGGTGAGCCACAATTAACCCCCGTCGATTTCAGTTGAGGACAAATAGACTTAAGTTGAACCTAACCTATACTGTTTTTATAGAATTTACCTGATCCATGGATAAAAATCTATGGACGTGTGCAGCTCCTTTTTCGTAGTCAGAGTCCAGAATAGCAGTTTGAACGCCTTGAGAACATATTTCCAAGTCGATCAGATCGCTGACTCGCAGCTGGCATTCATCTACGCGACTCTATAAATAGAAAATACATATAGGAACATTGACAGGGTGGAAATGAAATCTTTACCCTGGCACTATCGAGTGACCTTATTTTACCACTGATTTTCTCTGAAGAGTCTGAAATATCGTTTACGGTATTTACCAGATCCTCTGCTTCGTTTCTGATGATTTTCAAAGTGGGTACGACCTTCGATAAGCCTTTTATTTTGTCTCCCAAAAACACTTTTTGATTCAGCATGTTGTTGAGGTTCTGAATAAGTAAATCCTACAAAAGTATTTAGGATATAATATAAACCGCAGCCAGGATTACACTACCTCTTCTTTTTGAAGATTTTCCAGTTCCAGTTGGATTTTTTTCTGCATTTCAGCATAATTTGATGTTTTCGAATCCATTATTTAAATCTCAAAATGTCAAGTACACAAATACATCTATCAGAAGCTTAAATATTTATGTTGGTAAACCTTAGTTGTTAATTGTAATTTACCATTTCACGTTTCAGGAGTTTTATTATTGGCAACACTGATATTTGACTTGTCAGAAGAAGACTAAAGTTACAAAATTATAAACACTGAATAGGTTTATTATTTGAATGTTTGTAGTTTGTTGTGTTTATTTATTTTATGGTGTGTCCTTTATTGTTATTTGGTTTACCATTCTATTTTTGAAGCAGCAAATAAAATATGTAAAATGAATAATTGGCAAGAAAAATATTTTGTTTTGATAATGTTTTAAATTCATTTACTTCTGAACTTCAGATTACCGAAGGGGTCTTTGACTTTTACATAAGTTTCTAAAATGTTTTAGGGAAGAAAACATTTTGATTTTTAAAAAGCCAGATACCCCCACTCAAGACACCACATTTTAAGGTATCGCTGCAAGTTCCTCGTATTTTCGTACATTACACAGTTACTGGTATTAATAAATGTCATTTCATGGTTGATGGTGAATGCAATGTTTTTATAGAAAATGTTTATTTTAATGAGCATTTATGGTTGGTGTTCTGTTTGCCAATACTGACTGCAGTCTAATTAAATGATTTTGAGAAAAGTCTATATAAATAAAAAATATATTTTTCATGAAGTATTTTTATTTTGTATATATCTAACAGGATAGTAATTCGAAGATCTCATAGTTATATTTGCTATTGAAAGTAATAATGTTTTTTATCACGTTGATTAGTAGAGTTGGTGTTGCAATCTTTGGTAATAAACTACAAACAGTCTATTTTTGCTTGGTTGTAGGTTTGTCTATAGTTAAAATCAGGATAAGCAATTTTCTCTTCAACCTCAACATATTTTTGTGTAGTTACTTCTGTAACATTCACATATATGTATAACTCACCATCACACTTAGAATGCACAAAAAGTTTGAGAATTTTCTTCGATAGTTTTCTTTCATCTGCTAGAATGAAATGTAAACTATACATTCGTTTCTGTCTAAAACGATCCAAAGTCTTTTCCTTAACAGGTACTCCCAAAGCAACCAACCATTTTTTCAAGTTCCACAGTTTTTCGAAATCTGAAATGCCAATTCAAAGTTTTTACATGTCTTCTCCTTAATATTATACGTCGAAAATCAGTGTTACCAATCATGAAACACTTAAAAATACCAGAAACATGCGCAACCATTTTTGAGTGAATATGATCAATTAGTCAGTATTGTTGGTGTTATTGAATTCTGTAGGAAAGTTCATCATTCTGACACAGAATAATGAACAAGAGGGGAAACGTGTGCATTTTTCTATTCCTACTAGTAGTCGATGATGTTCTCAGCAAAAATCTCAGATAATTTGGGAATTAATGCCTTAAAATGATTTCTGGAAATAAGTTGAAACTAAAAACTGAAAATATCGGAGATTTATTCATTTAGAGTATCTGGTGATAAATTAACAGCTTTGGCAACACTGTTTTCAAAAGTTTATCTAACCAAATTTTTATGAGAAAGGTAAATGAATTGATTAATTGAAACGGATTTGTAAACGTTTCTACGTCAAAAATGGATTCTTCAATAACAACGTAATTTCACTTCACTGAACTTTTAGCAATTTATTACTACAATTAGTTGTTTTTCAGTGGTCCTGGGGAAACCCTGAAACTGGACATGATCGATAAAAACCTGTATCTCGCGGGATTGATGGACGTCGTAAATGTTGATACTTTGAAAGAACACAATATAACTCACATACTAACAGTGAACACAATTCCCTTGCCAGAATTTATTAAGGAGGTCTGTCCCTACCTGAAGACAAAGTTCATTATGACTGACGATTTACCTGATGCAGACCTCCTTTCTCATTTTGATGAATCTTATAAGTTTCTTCAGGAAGGAGTGTCCCAGGGGGCAGTGGTAGTACATTGCATGGTGGGCTTGTCCAGGAGTGCAACTCTAGTTATAGCATATCTTATGAAAAAGTACAAATTGAGCTTTTCAGAAGCCTTGAATATGGTTAGAAAAACGAGACCAGTGTGTCCCAACAGTGGATTTGTCAAACAGTTGGAGAAGTATGAAAAACTGAAGTACAGCACTAACTCCTGATGTATTTTATGAATTAGGTGCACATATATTAGTTATCAATTGTTTCTATTTTTTATTATATATTCTATTTATGTAAGGACATCCAATGAAACAGTAATACAAAAATTTTTGAAGGATTTGTTGACATAATGATCAATATTCATATTTTGAAAAAACATTTTACTGAGGCATATTGCTGTATATCTATTGTCTCAGTAAGTTGGAACCATTTGAGTTTAGAAAAAAATTTCGAAATGCACCCATCAGTGGGTGCATTTTAGGTTAATAAATTCTTTGGGTCATATAAGAGGTATGTCCCAAAGTATGAATTTTACTCAGAAATAAATTACCTACTTACCTTTATTTTTGACAAAATGGAAAATTCTCATTGAAAAAACCTGATCAAAATTGATGATCTCCTTCAAATATGCAATTGCATTACTGAAAGGTAGAATAGCAATCTCTGGCGTAAAATAAATCCAAAACAAGCACTTCTCAAAACACCACAATCGCAAAACTCTTCTCAACGTGAATTTCACCAACCAATTTGGCGTCTTCAGGAGATGAAGTAGACTAATTCTAACTCTAATACTGGTCTCTATTTATATCTAACTGGGTACGCTTTCATTTTGAGACATATCATCGATTTCTCGTGAAAATTGATTCTATGGCCGTTCTTTAAGGCGTGTTTAGCGATACTAGATTTTTTTTGTTTTCGAAATCGGATATGGTGCATGTCGTTTGAAACGAATTTTAATAGCTTGCATGGTCTGACCGATGTATTTTTCAGTTTCTAACATCTCGTTTTAAGGGTTACCTAACATTTTTAGAAATCGCCAAAAAGTTTTGAAAACTACTTTCTCGTCCAACATTTCAGAAATGCGAGCAAGAAGTTTTGAGAAGTTTTTGAAAATGCGATCTAATCTGTTAGTTTATCTTGGTTCATACGGAAAGATCGTTTTCTAATCAACTTATCTACTACAATTGGAGGATAGCCGTTGCTTTCAGCTATGTCTCTGATAACATTTTTCTCAACAAAGTATATCTCTTAAGTCAAGTGGAACTTAACAAGCCTATAGATCAAAAAATGTATTTCTGTCATTTTGTATTGTCTAAAATGACTAGTATTTTCTCATAGACATCAAATTCTAGATCCTGGTTACTTTCTAGATAGATTTATTGGTGTCGTACATATTTGTTTACACATTTTTTTAAATTTATTTATTAAATTTGGATTCCCTAATATACAGGTTGAACAAAAAGAAATATTCAGTTTCCATCATGGATGATTTTCAAAAGTTCGCTCCTGAAAATATTCAGTGATGGAGTAAATTTAATTGAATCGGGTAAATCATTGAATCGGACAATAACTTTGAAGAATAAACTGCTCATACTACTCGTATTTGTTCTATTTATATGAATGTGACTGTTGTGCCTGAAAAAATGGTGATGAATGTCCTAATTGAAAGGTATTAATAATACCAAATATGGTGGGGTCATTTTATTCAATATTTTATAAATAAAAACCATGGAGCAATAGAATAATCTTTGGGATACTGAGAGCCATTGTAGAGTAGATAGCATGGTACAAATTGGTGTATACCTATTACATTTTAAAATTATTTTCATTCCTCGATTTTGTACTTTTTGTATTTGTTGCACTTTGTTCAAATTAAAAGAGAATAAAATAGATGCACAGTAGTCAAAATGAGGTTGGATTATTGATTTACATACCATAATTTTTGTTTCGTTCCTATAGTAAGTATGCCCACTTACTATAGGAACCAAAGTTTTTTTGTCCTTATGCGAGGTCTTGGCCCATGTGGATATGCATTTGGTTAGTACATCGACAGGCAGATGGGGCTACGTTTTCGCACCTTCGCTTCTGCCTAGTTTGAACAATGATACTCTGAAAGGAATTCGATTTTTAATTATCGGAAATCATTGACTTTAGGTTGATGATAGACACTACCATGCACTGACGAGTGGCCAAACAGCACGAAACCGGTCTGCAAGTGCGTTCCAATAATTAAAAATCGATTCCGGAAGTTGTATCGCCAACTGCATATGCAGGAATTATTTCTGTGAAGAATCCTGCACTGACACCTTTTGTGGTAATAGCCAGGGGAGAAGTTGTTTTCTGATAGGTGTCAGTCCATAAACCTACTGTGTAGGTGAGATGAGACTGGCCTGAACATATTGTTCATTTAGATAATTTCATAATTTTTGTATCTGTTTAGTTACTGACAATTCTCGAGAAAAAATTTAATTTTTTGCGATCTTTTTTTCAATATACTTGAAGTGGTCGTCGAATGATAAGCAATTATCGATTGTTAGTATTTCTATACGTTCATCTTCCATTTTTATATTTATGTTTTTTGTATTTATTTGATTATATTTGAATTTAGTAGTGATTATCATTGCTTTAGTTTTTTTAACGTTGAGTTTCATTTTATTGGTTTTCAGATATTTTTCTACAATCTCTAAAACTGTATTCATTCTGCCAACAGTTTCTTCTAATTTTACTCCACTACAGGCCTATAACGTATCATCTGCAAATAAGTTGATGAACTCACAGTCTGTAAATATATGTATATCATTTAGATACAGAATGAATAATAGGGAACCAAGTACACTACCTTGTGGTACTCCTGTGCGATTTTTACATATGATGAGAAATAATCGTTTATACGTACTCTCCGTTTCCTATTTGATAAATAATTACTCAACCATTCATAAAGCCTCCCCTCAATACCAGACCTTCTCAGCTTCTGAAGCAAAATACTTCTATCAATCGTTTCAAATGCCCTTTTAAAATCTAAAAAGACAGCTACAACATATTTACCTTTTCTGTTTCATTAGTAAATTCAGATAGTAATAACTATAGTGATGTTTCACAAGACCAGATTGATTGATAAACAATTTGATTTTTGTCAAACTCCAATAATTGATTATAAACTGTTATTTCTAAAATCTTCTCTATTGGCGGTAAGGTATTAATAGGTCTAAATTCATTGGCTTTTATAGTGTTTGTAACTTTAGGTATAAGTATAATGGTACTTATTTTCAATAATTCAGGCAATTGACCTTTCTGAAGTGATGTATTGATTAAATTGAGGATTGCATGACCAGCTGTTTCAGATACTTGCTTTAACATTTTAGAATTCAAAGTTTCATGG
>WOGR01003711.1:0-15529 GCA_015342045.1 Leptinotarsa lineolata | reverse complement strand
ATAAACCAGCAATAGTGAGAATTCTCAATTTCTTGAAGGAATCTCTAAATGACTGTTGCCATTTCAGATCATCAATGATTCTGATGGCATATTTTTGAAGTATAAAAACTTTTTGTGCAGAAAGTCAATAATTAAAGTATTCCAAGTGAAAAAAAAACAATATGGACTATAATGTGTTCAATGTCTTCTAGAATGACAGAGATTGAAACGTCAACACAATCACCAAATAACTTATCGATGTCCCGTTTGTAAAGAATTTCAATCATCTGTATTTATCTGGGTCCACTCTGTAGACTCATTAATTAAGAATGCTTTCGCTCAATACCACACCAACGTTTCATAGTTGTAAATAACGTTTAATCGTATTTTTATTCAATTATGATAATGAAGACGGACGAATATCTAATTAATATGCGATCGTATTCTCTTTTTTAAACAAAAACAAAATTTCAGACTAGAAGTTTCAATAAACTTTGACCTTATCTTATCAAACATGTTATGTATGAAATGGAAAATAGCATGAACTGTTTATGCTGTGATGTTTTCGTTGAAGGAAAAATACGTGTTACGACAGCTCTTCAATTTATCGAAATACACGGAATTATCGATATTGATTTGAAATTATACAAGGTTATGTTTTGGGGGCGTTCATACGGAAAATTGAATGCACGGTGAGTATTTTTGGGCTCTATGAGTTATTATTTCCAAAAATGCTCTAAATTAGCATATGCATTCCAATATTAATTTTAAGGAAATCGTAAAAATACACAAAATGGTTGTTACCAGAAGTATTGATTGGTGATATGTTGAATAATGATATCACTCTCACTTTGAAACGAGACTTTCATAACTTCATTTCGTTCAGTTCATTGAATATCTTTTCAAAGTAAAGAACGTACATGTTTTTGAATTACGCATTTCAATACTCTCTTGACATTTCAGAATAATAATAACATAATTTCGATACATACCTTCTCTTCTCATGCCCATTTTCATACATTTTTTTAAGCGGCAGTACTGACACTGATTCCTATGGTGCTGGTCTATGGGGCAATTTCGACTACCTCTACATGAGTAAGTCAAATTCCTTCGAACACTCCTCTTGAAAAATGACTTGCAACCTGTAAAAAGTGAGAAGACTTGTAGAAACGTTCTCGGGTCGGGCATAGAATACAGTTTCTCTATCGCTTCCACTGTCTACGCTTGTCAGTGTCATAATGAAAAGATGGATCTCGAAGATCTCGATATTTGAAGTGACTAATGACCCGAATCATCGGCAAAGTTAATCGATTAATGATTTCAATTATTAAATTATTACAAACAGTTCATTAAATTGTTAGGTTCGAATGATCTAGCTGGACCATCTACCAGACATTTTCTTCCAGTACTCGACTGAAATTTATAGAAAGAAAGACCTGACATCCTCATCATTTTTAGATATCCTTTGTAGTATTTGAACTTGGAAGTTTTTTTGTAACAGTGAAATAGAATCACAATACTGCATACTTTTTTTGTTATAATTAGGGCCACTATACTTTTCTTGAATATTAAAATTATTTATTAACGAAAGTACTGACCATTCAAAACTGATATGAAAAAATTTAATTTATACGTAAATCAGTTTAATAAACTGAGGATTATTCTAATTCTAGAAAAGACAATTTCGTAATATTGGACAATTTGATTTCAATATGTCTACTTGGTATAGATTGAATGAAGGCTTGAGAATAATGCTAATTTTCACCTCTTATCAGTTTTCTCTTTATCCAATATATATGAAAAAAAGTCACACACTTGCGATAGTTACACCATTTACAACTCAAGAACGGCTGGACCGATTTTCATAATATATGATTTTTTTTGTTTGTCTACGCCCGGAATGGTAGAATAATTATAAAAACATATGGAAAATCAAAAACTAAACAAATTAGCGACTTTTGGTTTGTTAGGATATGATAGTTGTTATATTGCGCGCAAAGACAATTGATGTTATGACATTCGTTGTGTACGCATGAATAATTGTCATAATGGAAACAAGGACAGCACTGTCCATCACAGCGTTATTAACACAGTCGAAGATCGAGAAAATCGAATTTTTCACAGCACAGTTGGATTGCGAAATATTGAAGAATCAATCCACTGCAAATAAAGAAGATATCGTTCGAGAGGAGCAATGTGTTCAGTGTTGCCAGGTCTAATGATTTAACAGTAGATCTATTGTTTCATCTCTCGAGCTACTGCTCTAAGATTCAAGAATTAAAATCTATTGATGACTGAGTTCACTTTCTATAATAATTATTGAGTGATTGTGAATAGAGAAATTACCATAAAATATATTTCCTTTGGTTTTTTGAACCAATCCACTACTTTCTTGACTCAAAATCTACTGCTGAGCATGAAAATAACCTAGCAACACTGGTCGTGTTAGTATGGCCAGACTTCGTGCTTCACAAACACAGTATGAAGGAGTTAATAGCCGGTTCAGCTGGTTATAAATAAATGTTATATACACAATAATTCAGTAGGCATACTTGAAGACTGGCTGTGAATCAAATTATGAAGATTCCTGCATTGACACCTGTTGGAAGTAATCCAACGCCCTTCGTGGTATTAGCCAGGAGAGTAGTTTTTTTTCCTGATAGGTGTCAGTCCATTAACCTTCAGTGTAGGTAAGTCGAGACTGGTCTGAACAAATTGTTCTTTTAGTTAATTAAATGTAATATAAGTGGTGGTATAGTGGATAGTACTCTTTCGAAAAAGAACTTGAGTTTTTGCGTAAATATATCACAGAGGTGTTTGTTATTTTTCCAACAACTGTGTGTATTTCATCAACTATGAACTTTGCCTTTTTTTATACATATTGGTGCACAAAATTGATTTGAACATTTGGCATCAGTTCTTCAAGAACTTTGTCAACTCCTTCTGTAGTTTGGGAGGTGGAAAACAGGAATAGAATAAAACATTTCTTTTGATTTTGAGTTCGAAATTATTGAAGTTATAAGAGTTTAGAGTATCATTCGATAAGTAAGTATGTTGATAATATCAGTACCTACTTCTAAAAAATTATCCATTCTTCAAACAAGGATTGATTTGAATAACGAAACCCTCTACATAAGTATTACCACCCCTTTTTTCAGTTCTTTGACACCGAATGCAGTTAAATCTGACTCAAGGATATTTCCACAGTGTTTGATTGTCATATCAGTGGTAAGTAACATTATACGAGAAATCTTATAATGCTTAAGAAACCTTTCTTATTGGGATTAAAACAAAGGTAAATGCAAAAAATCGTTGAAATAAAACGAACCCTCTCAGGGTTTCTAATCGGTATTAATGCAGACGAACATATTTGACTGGAGGCATATCCTCTGTGTTTCTTGATCTGTATTCGATTAAACACATTTAAATATGTACTTGTGACCCTATGTGACAGAGAAAAAGATCAAATGAAAAAATTTTGGAATAAAAAGTCAAATTACACAATGCATTATCAATGTAGATAAAAATTGTATACTCACATATTACTAAAAATAGATGAAATTAACGTTAGCAGTGTAACATATTTCTAATAGGATCCACTTTTTGTTTAAATATTCTGTTGCAAGATACAAATTATTGAAAGTGAAAGGGCCTGTAATTCTTCCGAATTCCATCTAAACTTCCCCAAAGTATCCATTTTTGAGGGAAGAGATTGATAATCTATATTTTATCGATTGATTGTATTTTTGAAACAACTGAATTGTTACTTTTTCTCTCATTTCTCGTCGAAGAAATTATTCGTTTTTTCGTATACATTTCATTATGGAAAATTATAAAAATAATCAACTTAGGTTACTGAAAAGTTTGTATATTCCGTTGCCTTCTTCGAAAAGTTATTGGCCGTGATAAAAAGGAAAACTTTTCAGATGCAGTATTATTTTTATTGGCCATGACTTTGTTGGACTATTTTATATAATAATTGAGTCGTTTAGTATATGAAAAGACAAACAATATTCCATTAAATTATAAAACACAGATTTGAAAAACTAAAGAATAATTATGAAATCTGGCAACGATGCAGACATGTCTTCTTATGGTTTTCTTGTGCTTCAACAAGAAAACTAATTGGTTGATAAAAGTCATTTGTTAAATTTATTCAATAGTAGAACTAGAATTGTAAGCTTCGGTTAAGCGCACTCTTGGCAAAAAAACATATATTGTGATATATTTGGTGACATCTGGCAAGCTACGTTGTTGGAGTATTTGCAGTATTACATCACCATAGCCGGTTGATAAGCATAATTGATTCGTTCTACACATTCAATCAACCGCTATGTGACCGTTCAATAAATTTTATTCATGTTGACAATAATTCTTGAGTAGTAGTTCTGCAAAGGGTCCTACTCACTGCGCTGAGTTTCATCAGATGGTTTTTATCTGAGTATACAACTTTCATTCTGGGGAGAAAGATTCGTTACTGTATAAACAACTACATCTTTCGAAAATGGCAGGAATAGTATATTGACATCAGGAATATAAGAAATAGAGCTCTGAATAGCGGTAGATATTGAACAATGAAATTCATTTCAATAATAATAGCTCCATTTTATGAGGGATTTTGCTGCATAATCAATCTGTTTCATTTATGTTGACAATAATTCTTGAGTGGTAGGACCGCAAGCTATCCTACCGACTGCGCAAAATTTCATTTAGGGAGGGAAATTTGCGATTATATAAACAGCTGTTTTTAATAACTATACTTTTCAACTGTCCTCGTATTACAAACATTCTGTCAAATCTAGAAAGATACTTGGAAATTATAACAATCTACCCGTACATTATGCGGAATGAACGAGCATCTAGTGGGCAAGATCATCATAAAATTTAGAAAGCCCCTTTCTACATTTGACAAGCTATACATACATCAAACAGTGCCATTTCAAATAGAAATATAATAAGTCATTTCTACAGTTTATTGATATCAGTTTTTTGGTTAATGAGGATGAGTGACAGTGCTTAAATTTCATATTCTTTCGGTTAGACTTGGTATAAATAAATAGTCCCCTCTGAATAAAATAGGTAGTTATTCGACATTTTCGCTCATCATTCCACTCAAGGCGAAATGTTAAAAAACTCTAGACGTCGTTACAGTGCCCTTCGTTGAGAATTTGACAACCCCTTTGGGAATGAAGAAGAAAAATGAGCCTTTATAAAAACATTCGAGCAATAAAACTATAAAGACGGGACATGTATGACAGGAGGAACAAGTAGTGACATATTAACGGACATTAATTTTAATACGAGGTGTACTCGAAAGATGTTTCAATTTAGCTGATATTGTTCAACTGAATTTGGATTATGATAACAATGATAGGTCTTTGTTTCTCATAATTAGTTATGTTTCTACAAAAATGTCATTATTATTTGACGTATTATATGGAAATTACGAGAAAACGCCGAAGATTAGGTGATCAATGTATTTCATGCAAAGTACATTGACCTCTGTTATTATTCTCAAGCGTGTTTATTGCTTTCAGAAAACAACGGAAGGGAAATGCGTGCAAAAATTTATAATCCAAAATTAATTTAAAAATTTTCTTCGGTTCCTGAGTATATCCAGCTTCGGATCTGTTCCACTGCAATAAATACCTTTGCATTTTCAAATGACGTATATTCAAAAAAAAATAAAAAATATATACAAGTCAGTGCACAACAGAATAAGGAAGATTGCAACAATAAACAAAAATGAAGTGAAATTATATCACTGATGTGTGTTAAATAAAATGTGAGAGAGATGTTTTTTCCAGATAATATCATTTAATATATGACATACCTGGTAGCTAAAACAACTGCGGAAGAAATAGGTTTTGAAAAAAGGTGGACTTAGTTAACCTGACTTTTTGTTCTCCATATTTGACCAACCGGCATCTTTGAACTTATAGGAGAATGTTTGAGAATCTAAGAATGTCTTATTACCCAAGTAGAGAGGACTGGATCTTTCGGGAGAAGGAAATATTAGGAGCAGATAGTTGTTGGTTGACAGATTGATTAAAAACACCTTCAGGCTCTGGGGCAGGTATTTTCAGTTGCAGAGCCAAGACAGAGATATCAACCTGCCTAGAGACCTATGCGACTGTATTCCAAGCAGAAATCTTTGCTATTGAATTGTTCGAGGAGAGATTGGTATATGAAATCCATCCTCATACACAAATCAAGTAATGTTGGAAACTCTTGGCTCCTACCGAGCAACGTCTAAATTGGTAGCAAATTGCCAAAAACAATTCTCCTCAATAGGAAGACTTAGCAAATTGTCTCTGTTCTGGATTCCTGGCCACACTGGCCTGGAAGGCAACGAAGCTGCTGACTCCCTTGCAAAGGAGGGCGCTGCAAGAAACTTCATCGGACCAGAGCCTGTCATTGGCATTGTTTTAGGCTTTGCCAAACAAACATTGAACACCTGGATGGCAAGAAGATTTAAACAATTTTGGCAAAGTCCTCCACGATTGGCTCACTCCAAGGGGTTCATTCACCCTTCGAAGCTTGAAACCAATAAGTTGTTGGACTATAGTAGAGATGAACTAGGATGTCTAACAGGTCACTGTCGTCTGAATCATCATATGCAGAGACTCGGTCTGTCGGAATCAGGTTTTCAGAGTTTGTTAGAACTACACTCTTGCCATCTGACCTGAAAGATCACTCACCATACAAACTAATCGGCTTCGTCGAGAAGCTGGATATATTTGGTCGAGTTTGAATAGGTGTGAGCAACAATAAACCCTTGCTTGTTGCGGTGGAGGGTTGAATAGACCCACTCGGAAGTAGACTTAAATTTGATATAGCCTAACTCTTCATATCAATTTTGAAAAATAGTAACAAATTATGTAGGTATGTGCTTTTAGAATATGGGTGTGCGGACTTCTTCTGCAATTAACGCGATATGTTTGTTCAAAATTCTAAAAGTCTAAAAGTCATCCGAACTTGGGCTAAAATAATGAAACATCTGATTTTTGAGAGTTCAAGAGCCAACGATGGTATGTTGCAGTTCTAAAAACATTCTTGAAATCTTCATTAACTATCCTGTTGTAGATTAGGGTATTACCCACGTATGAGTGAATCTTGTAGTCATTTAAATTATTGATGCGACTGGGGGAATAAAGTGCAAACAGAATCAGTCCTAGAATTGAACCTCGTGGTACTCCTCGTTGGAGGGAAAAGAGAGCTCAGTATGAGGAAACTATCTCTGGATAAATATACCAATATATCAACAAGTGATTGAAACACGTGTTGAAGTGTTAAAAATAACAGTTTGGTGTTAGGATAAAACTCCAGTAATATTAATTACTTTCACGTTGGCCTGTATTTTATCTCGATTCATCAACGGGCCAACATGTAGAGATTGATTATCTGTTAAATATTATCGTTGTCAATTCGCGGAATCCTAAATGCCGGTATAAAGAATACAAAATATAAACATGGAAGTGAGGATTCAAATAATTTGCATATTGAATATGTATGAGATGGCTCTTAGGGGGTTATAGTTACTCTGCCTGGGGTGTAGCTACATACGGTCGTTCTATCCTAACAGGTGCTATATTATGGTGTTAAAAAATTCACGCTATCCGGCTTAAATTTAAAGCATTTAATATTTTGGGGAATCTGGCAAAAACGAGGTTTATTGAAATAATTGGTGGATAACGGGATCGAGAGTAGGGTGCTTCGAAGTGGATCATTGGAAACGTTTAAATTTTGAAATATTCGTAGATTTAAGGCTTTCCTAATCTAAGTGGGAATTAGGAATTGATGACGATTGCTGCTATATTTTTACATTTCAAGAAAAGTTTTGGAACAATTGATATATCAAGTTCCTTTCAAAATTAGAAAATATAAAAAAGAAATTGCCGAATCTCCTGAATTTTAAAACGTATTTCTAAAATAGACACCTTTTTCCTAATTCAACCAACTTTGTATCGCTAACGGTTTCAAAATATCCCAAATTTGAATAAATAGCATTGCAGACAACGGAGGCCTTTGGCTGTACCGGGGCTTTTGGAGTACATTGCATGAAATAAAGTAATCAAAATTTGATTTTATTAAAAATTAAAAATCTGTGTGGTGAATTTGACGCTGGACAATGTATAAGCGCGAGCTCAACTTATTATTATTATTATCTAAATACGAAATTGTCTCAAATCGCCAGTCTTCTTACCTCTGGTGAAAATAATGTTGAGTTTACTCTCGGTTAGTCCATGAAAAACTCTACGGAACATAGGAAGACGTGAAAGTTGCTATTGTGTTTTTATTAAAATCAGTCAACCAATTTCCAGGGCCGTTATTTAAAAGGGAAAAATTCAGCCAATTATAATAAAATACTACCGAAACATACCAAAATATAAAATTTAATTGAATTTCTCAGTAAGTAATTCAATTTCTCAATAGCAAAATGTGGACAGATTTTCAATTTGTCTGCGAATAAAGAAGATACAGGCAAAAAAATAATTTGGGATTTTTTGGTTTTTCCTGTATACCTCCAGAACCAAAAGAGCTATATTCGATTTTTTTACATCATTGAATAGGTCTCTAAAATCCGTAACTTTGCCACATTTTAACCGAGACTCTATCTTTTATTGTTTACGAGATACCCATGTACAGAGACGAATTTGAATAGCCCTGTATAACAGATGGTCCAATGACATCCCCGTCCCCCTAAGTATTGGGAGTCTATCGTTGGTCCTACTGAATAATTGTTGAAGTTCTAATAATAATGTTAATGTATCTATTGTTAAATCAATTTCGAGTGAACTAGGTGCTCACCTCAAAAAAGTGTATCTATATTTGGAAAGCCATGACTTTATGGCTTTGTGGCTATTTTCAAATAGCGATCATGTCACATAATAGATACCCAAACATTGAGGCTCCGTATCAAATTACAAGATATGCACTAAACCAAAACCTCTAAAATATTCCCAGTCCTCTTCATAATTTTGTTTTCACGGTGTAACAGTCGGTATTCAACTTAGTTCTCATAAAATCGAGCATAAAATAATAATTCGACGAAAGGATAACGTGTGGTTGTTATAAAGGAAGGATTGGAACACGATAGAATTGTTATATTCTATTATTCACAAGCACACCTGCGTTAATTTCTTTTCCGTTAAATATTAATAACCGAGTTCTTTTTGGTAAAAATCACAGAACAAAACAGTTCCTGCCGGACATGACATTGACAATGAAATGTTTTCAGATTTGTGGTAATTGTCGGAGGGCACTAGAGCGAGAACATGTTGGAAAATCGGTAGGAACAGACGTTCGATGTTCCGGTGGCTGACTGGGGCTCCTTCAATGCCGTAAACAGATTTTTTCACATCAGACATGCGATTTTTACGAGGTACGGGTCTAGTCCGTTAAATCCTTCAAACTGAAAATAATTTGGTCGCTATAGAGGGGTCTATCATATAATTAATCAGGTAGTAATGATTTCAATACGTTATTCAAAATGGTTGAAAAATAAAAAACTCAAATTTTTGTCATCCCCCTCATCACGGTTTTTTTTGAAAAAACCGCATTAAAACAATACTTTTTATCCTGTTTTTCGCCTTAAGATCCAAAACGATGCATCACATTTCATTTCTTTTGGATCGTTTATATTCTAAGAAAAACTGATTGGATACCTTTGAATTGCGAGTCTCAATTGTTTCATTAGGTACTTATATTCGTGTATGAAAATGATATGATATGTATCTACCAATATTTATTAATAAAAATTTTATATATTAGGATATTCCAGCAGATTGAAATACGTAGAACATGTACATTAATATTGAAACTTCATATGACAATCGATGATATTTTGGCTGAAAGGCCAAGGATATTCATCAAAGGGTTTTTTGTATCAATACATCAGCAAAATAACTTTTGACATCATTATTCTGGTCATTCAAAATTTCTGGTCTGGTTTTAAAACTAAGTAGATCAGACGAGTAAATTTGAATGATCTATATAAAATAAGATATCACTAGCCTTCTTTCAATTTGATCTTCAAGGGTTTGCCTTCTCCCCAGTAAGAAGAGCGTCATCATCATCTTCCTAAATATCATAATGAGGACGGGTACATCAATAAAATATGCCTATTGACTTTGTGAAATGAGTGGAATGTACTAGTTTTCCAGGTCCTCTGAAGGGGTGAAAATGAGGTGGAAATATTTTGAAAGTTCGTATAATAAAAAATTGACTTCGTAAACCTACGAAATTGAGGTATATTATTCTTCTTGATTGGCTAAACAAGAGAAGATTCACACCTGAGTTTTCAAGACCACCTAAGTGGGAGAAAATGAAGTATAAATTAAAAAAACATTTGATATGGTAATACTGATGATTGATTCAACAAAAAACATCACATCCGAGTTTTCCGGGTCATTTGAAGGGGTGAAATACCAATTCAATAATGGAAAAAAAGATTCATTAAAATTGACTTTGTACATCCTGAATTAATAATTTATTATTTTCTCTCAATGTTACTTTATGGAGATGGATAAATTCATGAGACACATCGAAAAAGTAATGGAAAGAAGAGTACACATGAGTTCTGTTGAATATTTAGACAAAGCTTATGAGAGCAGATATGTGGTGATATCTGAAGAATTCGAAGAGAATCCGCGACAGTACCAAGTCAAGGAGACTCGAGATACCATGCACAAGGAATTATACAGCTGTATCCCAAAGAAAAATTGATTTCTATTTTCTGTCGACTCAACATATAAAATTTAAATATTTTTTTCGGTGATAATGGAAAGTTCTGTCATATCTTTACTAAGATTCATATTTGATTTTCATTACGAAATACAATATAGAAGTATTTCTATAAACTTGCGATGGCAGTATAAACTTTTCATTAAAAAAATGAAATAAACCTGAACCCTAAATTCGGAAAATTCAGTCCAAATCTTTCACGTATTCAAATAATTTGGACTATTGTCCATACATCTAGATGTACTTCAAGATATCGATTTTGTTATTTCAAATGATCTTTTCTATAATTTACTCAAATTTGAAAAACTTTGTCAACATTTTGGGGAATGGGGTAGGCTAGTATAATGTAAGGAAGGTTTCGTAAAGCGATTTTTTCAAATAAAATTGTCTACTGAGACAGGTGTTCAGGCTATCTTGTTTTACTTGACATTTCGTAATATTCAGAAAAATATATGCCTTTCTATAGAGACATATAGATTGTTTATTTGATTAACTTTGGAGTATGTGAAACAAAAATTGAACCCAAACCCAGTAAAAATTGTCATTATAATTGAATCATTTTCCAGTTTCTATAGTGTAAACACCTATTAGCAAATTATATCATTTATTCACATATGACTACAAATACCTCTGCCCAGCTTTTTTACGCAATTTCTTATGTTTTCACTATAATTTATGTATAAGGCACACATTCGGACACACATGAGAATTTTAACGATACATGAATTATAGTTACATATGAAGATAGTACAAACAATAATATAAACAAAATCAAATAACAAAATTGATAGGTGTAAATCTAATGAGACACAGATCTAAACTCAACAGAAAAGTTTAAAATATACTCGGAATGGATTTTCAACATCACTAAGAAAAAAGAAACAAGTAGTCACCCAATAATTTTTTGTAAAATTAACATTAAATGACAATTATCGAAAGGTTTGTTGAAGAATAAAAATCACTAGCACTCTAAGTATACCTAAGCCTTTGAGTGTTTAAATGTTTTGAGGATCAGTTCAACATTCAACAATATTCAACATACTATATTTTTCACATTATAAAACCAAGATACAATGTGGAATATGGTACGAATATGGTATAACCAATTGAGATAATTGATCCGTCGATACCAAGAAGTTATTAGAGTGATTAAGTACGGTTTTATGGGCAGTATGTGATGTTTAGTTAATTTGTCTTTACTCGCATATTCGATGGGCAATTTTAATTCACTAGAGTAAAAATCGTTCAAGAGTTATGTTCCTCATACAGAAAATTGTACTTTCGATAAATTTCAATAGTAATTAACTTGTATATTACCGCAAGCACAGGAAAAACCATGATTACTCTAATTATTGAGTGATCTTCTCTGGGTATTCAAGGCAGTCCTGTCCATTTTCAACTGAATGATGAATCTTAGCGTTTTTATAACCTTTTCACGGTTATTGAGAATGATATTTCAATGAGATTTAAATGCGGGTATTATGCTGGCCCATTAAGATTACAGTGGACTCTTATCGATGACATGCAAAAGGTCAGGTTTTTCCGCAGTGAAAGTCACTTCATATGTCACCTCCTTTTATAAAGTAATTGAAGAAAATCCCCGTACTTATTTGACCATGAATGCCAAAGTAATTCTGGCGTTTTCGTACCAGTGTTTCTAATTACTAATGATTTGTGATACTAGTGACAAAAGTTAACGCTATAGGATTTTTTGTAACTAGAGACAGATTCGTACCTACCTAAGATCGTACCTATATATATATATATACTACCAGTATACTAAGGTTGTGGGAAATCGTGTCTTTCCAAAGTTATCAGGTTAATAAATAAGAGAAAGTCAAAAATGTATCTATATTGAAGATTTCTTTCTGTAACCAATTGAAGTACGAGGTAAGATAATGAAGTACCCACCTAATTGAAAATGATGGCTTAAAAGTTCGGATTTGAGCTGTAAAATGATTGTACTTTTTGATTTATTTATAATATTCATCATTTTTGGAAAGATATTTAGATAAGGAATATTTCCTTATACGTTTTGTAGGGTTTTTCCTACAACTACGTAGTTAGATACACTTCATTTCTTTATCAATTTTTATTTAGGATTAAGTATAGCTTTCTGTTAGGAAATTAAGTTTTCATAACTCTTTAATCGAGCAGTCGTCGAAAACATCCATCTGCTTGAGCTTTCACGTTAATTCTTTTATTTTAATTTTTAGTTATGCGTATTTTTGGAATTCTCTCTCCTGTCGAAACGAAAGTTTATTGCCTAAAAATACATGGATATTTAGAAGACTCTAGTGAAAGTCGGGCCAAGTGGTTGACCCTTCTTGACTATATTTAATACTCCAACGATTGCAGTGATGATTGTTCGAGTGTTACTTCGAACACATTTTTTTAGCGATGCATTCAGTCGATTCTGAAATTTCGGCTGGGAACTAATTCTAATTCTAAGGTTTCCTTCGAGAACTTTTTACAATCAAATCATTTGAATTACTTATATATTTTTTGCCATAAACACGGTCAGAATAAGAGAGGCAACTGATTTTTTAATACATTCATCTATAAATATATTTACTGGACAATTGAGCGACGGCCTTTCTGACCAGACAAAAGTTTTCGTTTTTGAAGCTATTCGGTTTTTAAAACAACCATTAAATAAATGAAATAACACGAATTTCAATAAATTATCTTAGTAAAATCAAAGTTTCTGTGACTCTTTTCTAAATTTTTATCCACCACACGAAATAAAAGCATTATAATGAATTAATTTGGGTATAGAAAGAGCAAACTTCTAGTTCAGCCTAATAAGACACCTAGAAAATAAAATTTGTCTTCATAGTATGAGTCTACAAAATTAGTTTGTGGAAAAAACATTCGTTGAAAATTCGTTAAAAACCTAACTATACAATATTCAGCTTACTCAGTTAAATATATTCATGTGAAGTTGAATAATGTAGCATATATGTTGATAGCATACCTCCTTCGTTCGGGAAAAATGTTTTGGAAGCAACTCACTTTGAATAACTTAAAAAATGATTTTTGCAATTCATTAATCATGTGAATGATACGATATGTTACATTCACTCTGACTTGATGATTTACTTTCATGGAGAATGCGACCTTCACCACATCGCCTTTGATAATGTCTACCGCAGTAGTAGACGAAAAGTCAGGCATAAAAACCTGCAGAAAACGGCCCAAAAACCCGGAAAATAGCTCTCACACAAAGTTCAGTGTAAAATAACTAATAAATTCAAGATTTTTCAACAGTCATATTCAATCATTTTTATCAACACAATTTTTCGGGTATATTCCTCAGGTGTATTGTCTAGCTCTTCATTCTGAATCTGAACTTAAATTGAAAGAATATTATTTTGATAAATTGAGGTTGATTTTCTAATTGTGTAACTACGGTATATCTGAATCACTATCAAATTGGGTTTTCAATCATTTTAAAATATCATGTTTTAGAATGAACAATTAAAACAAGAAATTTGAAATATTCAACAGTTGATTTCATTGAGACTTTTTCTCTGTTGATAGGTACACGTATTCATGGGTGAAAAATTCTACATATTCCTATATAGGTACCGTACCTATGTAAACAGATTTCATTTCTAGTACCTACCAATATGGAATTATGGAGGTTCAAATGGTACTGATTTGTTTCCCATATAGACCATAGAGGCACATCAAATATTTTTAGCGATTAGTTATAGCCACTTGGAAAATCTTTTTTTGAAAAAAAAGTAGGTACTTCGCGGTATTTTCTCACAATGAAATGTTTGTATGTAAAATGAACTAATGAATCCAAAAATGTATAAATATACTGGGTGTTTCATTTGTCGGAGGAGCTTGTTTTTCTAGCACATTAAACTCGGGCCATTTTTTCCCATCGTGAAAATTTTTGGTTGATATGATAATAATGAGTGTCAGCTGAAGCAATCTTTAGGTTACTGTTAAAAAAATAATAGTTATGTTTTTTGTGTAAAGGTGATATAAAAATCTCAGAGCTTTTGTAGAACATAGATACACATGATTTATCATATGGATTTATTTTTGTTTTACATTTATAAATGTTTGTAATAAAAAATATTTATATTTTCCTAGAAAAAAATTACGTTGCTGACAGGGGAAAATATCGCAAGAATCTGTAAATTTATTTCAAACGAGTTTCTCGTTAATTTTAAGATATTCTACTTCCAGAAATGTTATATCATAAATCTATTATTACTAATTTTCAGATTTACATATTTTTATATTTAAACAAAATCAGAGAATATTTGTATTTTAATGATATTTATGTTAGGTGTTTGAACAAACATTCCTTTGGTTTATTATTTGATCGTTTGGATTTACATACTTTTATATTTGAACAGATCTGGACAACATTTGTTTTCAGATGATTGTTCACGTTTAATGTTTGGACAAAGATTTCATGCCACGCGCGGATTCATTTCCTTGTGGTTTTTTCTGTTTTATTCATTTTCTGATTAGTAGAATTACGATATGTAATGTAATAGTACGAATAAACAATTCCAGACTATTATGGCGGTTATACATACCATTCTTGCCAAAATTGGCTTCATCTGTACATATCATGTTCTTCATGAAGTCAGGGTCCTCCTGTTTCTTCATAAGAAACCATTCGCAGAATTCCACTCGTGTAGGTAAGTCGTGAGGATTCAGATTTCGAACCTGGTGATATTCAAAGGGACGCCACTTATATTTGATTAAAATCCGGTTTATTGACGTTTCTGCATCTTTCAACAAATTTTCTGGATAGACTGTGAAGTTGACCAAA
>WOGR01003710.1:0-15557 GCA_015342045.1 Leptinotarsa lineolata | reverse complement strand
TATAGACCAAACTGAACAAGTTTGACAATGACACAAGACACGATTCACGCGTGATCTGTCAAAAACAGTGTTGCCAAAAAGATACCAGCAAAAAATTACTCATTATAGAAATTCAATAAATTCGTTTTATTAAGTTATGAGCTGATCTGACGAACTTCGTGGGTATAGGCACTGCCTTAGAATTATTTATTGATTTAAGTTATCAACTGGGTTACAGTAACTTTTTATACTGTGTTTGAAGCACGAAATCGGGCCATACAAACACGGCCAGTGTTGCCAGGCCATTTTCATGCTCAGCAGCAGTCATATTTTATAGATACATATTACTTACATAGTAATGTCCACTATTCAAAAACATCGGTGGAGTTTTACTATTCTACAGTAGAAAAATAGCTTGAGAGCCAGAACAAGAGATCCATTATGCCGCCTGAAAGCGGCGCTTTTCTCGTGCGGTTTCTTCATCATCTTTAGTGGATTGATCGACAATATTTCGCAATATTCCATATTCTTGCTCACTACATTCTAACTAACACTGTGATGGATATTGATGAATTTGCTTCTATAACGACATAATAATTATACATGCGAGCACATTCACAAATGTCACAACCTCAATGGTCTTCGTGCTCACCACGAGAACTGTCATAATCTTACAAACCCGATGTTGTCAGTTTGTTCAGTCTTCAACTTTTTTCCTTAGTTTTTAAAATGTTTAAATAGTTATTCTGCTATTCCGGGCGAAGGCAAATCATCAGGAAATAATTAAGGTCATCTCCTGATGATGCTCACTTAATAAGCGAAACCCCATCAATAGACTGATTTTGTATTGTTTTTTTTTAGATATAATGAATATAAATGATACGTTCGACGGTAACTCAATCAACCGCTATGTGAATCGGTGGATCAAGCCGCAGGCCGGACAATCGATTTTCACTTGGTATCGTCCAACCCGTGTTAGGAATCACTTCTTTAAAGTTGAAACCTCGTTAGTCCTTAGCTCCCACAAGTTTCGACTTTTGAAAGTTGTCGTTCCTAGGGGGGCGACAGCTGCTTAACGGAAAATCAGATTTTTTTTAATTATCAACTTCAGTAGTTTCTATCTCGTAAACACTGACTTTTTTCATTCAACGATTCTTCCCTTAATATGATATGAACCGAATGCAACTGAATTATTTTTATTCTGAAGTAGGTACTCCATATTATTTTCATTTCAATTTGCAGATTGGTTTATATTTTCAACTTTTTATCATTTTAAAAATTGAGCTGATATGAATCGAAAGTAGGATGAACTAAAAATAAAGTTTTTTTGATATCAAGTTTTGCTACTATTAGTACCTAATATCTTCGAGTAATGAAACTCAAAAATATCTAAAGAAGGTACAAATGCGTGGGTTGTCTTAAGGATTTTTATATCCATACAATTAGGTAGATTGTAATGATAAGAATTTTATGCTTATTCAAAAATTTAATTCGTAATACTTGTAGTTAACCCACAATAACACGTCATACTCAACAGAATAATTCTCGTGCATTCCAAATGACGTTTGAAATTTTTTAGATTCTTTATATCTTTACTTTAAAATTAGAACTTGATTATGATGATTCGAGTCTAATGGTTTGAGAACGTCAACTGTTACACAGACTTGTCAGTCTCCAAACGTAAACTTTTTGTTAAACATTTGAGTCACGGATCTACGTACATGATGTTCGAGAGAAAAATAAATTACGACGTCAAATACTCAATTACTCTGCACACAGCATCCAAACGAAAACATGTTTTTGAATCTAATCAATGTGAGATTCAATTTGGAAAAGAAATCTAATATAGATCTTGTAATTATCCCATTATCAATTAGGAACACGACGCTTATTTACTAAAAGCAGTAATTTTTAATAGTTCTGCCCGTTTAGCTTGATTACATTCAATTGGAAGTTTAGTTTTGTTTTCGCATTCGATTCGAATTGCGGATGGTTTTCAATTATCACGAAAATAGTATGATGAATTTTAATTGATTCGGTGGATTCGCTTCGTGAAATCTACATACAATGTGGTCTCCACGTTGTTCTTTCGTGAACATAAATGATGGAAGTCAAGTCGAAGTGAATGAAGAAAGGTTGGCGATGCATATATCAAATTAGAGTTTTTGAATATGGGTTTCACTTCATGTGTGGTATGTGGAGTATCTACTGTTTGGATATGATTATATTACCACAGATATCTCAAGTACGACGTTAGGGCCAGTTCCTGGTTTTTCAGTATTCAACTGGGTTCTCTGGTCGTTCCAAAAAAGACTGTCAGAAAATCTGTGAATATTTCATCAGCTTAGGTTGATTTATTTTCAAAGTGGGTGGATCTATTTGGCACTCCCCGGCTCACCAAATCAAACTCTACCAAATAAGTCAATTTTTCGATTGATCTGTCAGGACAGATAACGGGAGTGAAACTCTTTCAAATCCTGTTAACCTCTTTGGGTATTTGGCGGGATAAGCATAAATTATGTGATCTGCTGTTTCATCTTCCTTGCTGTTTCATGACCTTTCTTGTCCTGTTTGACTAAGAAGGTCATCCCTGTTGTAGTCTAACAATTATTTGGGAACATACTTCGAAGGATGTATGAATTCTCTGGAATGGACTAATCTTGGTAGATTTCGTCAGAAGTCTGAAACTCTTCTTGTAGTCCAGGTATTCGGTGTTGTTTGGCAAAATCTAGAGCGATTCCAATGATAGGTTCCGGTCCGATGAAACCGCTTGCAACTTCCTCCCTTCCAAGTGAATCAGCAGCGTGATTATCATCTTCAAGTGTCCCTACTAAGGAGTGTTTTTAGTGGTTCGATACCAACTTGGACGTTGCTCGGTGAGAGCTAAGTCCTTCGAAAGCCTCTCCTGAAATACCCTTCACAGGTTGAAATTTCCATCTTGGGTCTACAACTGTATATAGCTGCACCAGAACCTGAAGGTGTCTGTGTGAACCAACAGTTATCTGCTCTTAGTATTTCCTCCACCTGGAGGATCCTGTCCTCTCTACTCGGGAACAGGACTTTATGAGACAGTTTGTAGTTGACATTTCTAAAATGATGTGACTTCTAGTGTCAACCACTGTAGTCTGTTACACTCCCCATAAACTTTTTTTGTACAATGTAAAAAGCATAATTCAGAATTTTGTTCTACCTTTCATACAGCTTTTTACAAAGCAGATATTTTTTGTCAAATTTCCAATAAAACTATCAATAAAAAATCCATATCATGCAGAAAAATATTCATTAATGACCGGAAAAAAAGCAAAGCTTTACATGTTGTGTCTCAATCTACCTGAACTAAAACAATGCAATGGCAATATTAAACATATAAAATTCCTTTACATTTAACACTAATTAATCTGGTGACATTGTTATATCAAAATAAAATTTGGTGCTAGCTGAAACAAAATATTCTTTTTCTGTCTTTTTGCGTCACTTGAATGGGGTGGAAGCCAAATAACGGAACATAATTATAATTTTACCACTCTATCGAAGTTTTTAAGTAAATAAAAGCCGCTTCGAGGTAAGAGAGCAATTAAGAAACTGAGGAGCACTTTTAAATTTTCGGCAGGCCGAAAATGTGGGAGAGGTAGTATGACATAATTACAGAGCCGGCTATGGCTACAGTCGATATTGTATTGGGGGAAGTTGAAGTTAGGACTATTAGGCTCGACAAACTTAGTTCATGTTTTACACGCTTCACAGAATTTGTTCACTATAGCATGCATACAAATATCTATTTTAATTTTTGCAAAGGCTGCAATTCATAATGCCAGAATCAACTTCAAAAGTGAATACAATTTGGTTCTAACATGCATTTCGAACTCTTCGATAGAAATTTATAGCTGGACTAGATGACCTCAATTTCTCCAGATTTAGCACCGATAGTTTTATTTATATACATATAGTCATATAGAACATGTCCATATCGATCATAACAGAAATAAAAAAAATGAAATTTTCACTGATACCTCTAGTACGTTTACCCCATAATTTTGAAATATTTTTAGTGGACCAAATAAGCCTAATGTATTCTGTCTTGATGAGATGAGGTTATCATACTCTAATGAATGGTTCAAATACTGATATTTTGATTATTGATATGCAAATATTCAGCAGATCAGCAAAATACACAAAGTGAGTGAGCATACTTGAAGACTGGCTGAAAATCAAATTTCTCTAAAGAACCAACTCACCTACATTGTAGGTTAATGGACTGACACCTATCACAAGACAACTACTCCCCTGGCAAATACCACGAAGGGCGTTGGATTATATCCGACAGGTGTCAGTGATCTGAAGTCATTCCTGCATATGCTGTTGGCGATACAACGACACGGAATCGATTTTCAAATATTGAAACACACTTGCAGACCGGTTTCGGGCTGTTTGGCCACTCTTCAGTGCAAGGCAGTGTCTATCATCAACCTAAAGTCGATGATTTCCGATAATTAAAAATCGAATTCCTTTCAGAGTATCATTCCTCGAACTATGCAGAAACGAACGACCAACAACATATTTGTCATCGCCCCATCTGCCGGAGAGCGAGGTATCCATTCGCATATCCGAATTTTGCCCAATTTCTCGTATAAGGAAAAAAACTACACTATGTGAGTGAGCATACTTGAAGACTGGCTGTCAGTCAAATTTCCTAAAAGAACAATTTGTTCAGGCCAGTCACAACTTACTTACACTGTAGGTTAATGGACTGACACCTATCAGAAAACAACTGCTTCCCTGGCTAATACTACGAAGGGCATTGGATTATATCCGACGGGTGTCGGATAGGTGTCAGTCCATTAACCTACAGTGTAGGTGAGTTGAGACAGGCCTGAATAAATTGTTCTTTTAGAAAATTTGATCAGCAAAACATATTCCATTGAAAATTATCTTATTAGAATATTCATCATTTCTTGAAAACACCAACCTATTCCGTCATCATTTCCGTCAATATACAAGCTGCGTTTTCCAAAATATTCAATAATTTTCTACGAAAACGTAATCTCATATTGCGATTCCTGCAAATATAAAATAAATAATAAACATATAACGTCATTTTTATAATAATTTCGTTTTTTAGATTTTAGTTCGACATCATAGCAAAGACAACTAACTCTGAGATAATTCGAAAAGAGAGAAATAATACTGCAATCATTTTTCAACGCCAAGATTGTTACCCTCTTTCTACCAGGAATACTGACAGATAAGAGATTATCAAACCTCGTTTGTAAAGACATGCAAGCAGTTGCGAAAGTTGATAGCAAATTTCAACGAAATGCATATTGAGAGATATATATACTTCTTTGAAATAATATTTGACCCTCGATATAAATATGTTATTTTGCTTAAAACTTATTCCATATTGTAGAACATTCATTATTGGGACATAGGTTTATATATTGAGTTCAGGAATTAGCAATAATGACACTGTTAGATGCCATCGAAACTTCGACATTCAATTCTTTGTTAAAAAGTTTTGTCAAGGAAAAGAAACCTATGAAAATGTATTATGGTTCAAAAGAACGGAAATAAAAATAGTTCCTTCGATAACAAAATGTAAAAGTTGAGATAAAATAGCTCTTCGAAAACTACAAAAGGCAAATATTGAGGATCAAGAAGGCAGGAAAAGGATACTACGATATCGAGAGAAAAGATATAGAAAATGGAGGAGGAGATGAGTGAATTCTCAAGATGAAATGGAATTCAGAATCCACTCAGGGTGAAAAGGAAGCCAAAATTATAGATGAATCACTTTACTGAAAAATCAACACATATCTGCTAAATTCAAAACGTTGAAAACCAAAAACCGCTTATGGGAAAACACCAAGAAGAGGATTCATGACAATATCGAAATATTAAAATAGAGTAACAGTGAGAAATAGAATTGAAGAATGGTATAAGAGAAGAACCTGTATTAGAGAATTGATGTTGATCTAGATTGATTTAGATATTTGCTAAAGTTCCTCGTGTGTGCAAAAGACATAAGAATGTCTCAGGTCGCTGGGCCATTCCACATATTATTATTATATCTTCCACATATTATTATTATATCTCTTGTTTTTTTTAAATTACTCATTTTGAATTTGAGAACATTTCTTACACCAGAGAGATTTTTTTTTCGACAAAAGTAACTAATAATTTTATATTTGGCTATTTGTACGTGAGCACAAATAAAATTAACCCCTTATTTTTCCAATAACAATGATTGTATCGCTCCATTTTTTCAAGCTTCCTTGTGACTGTCGGTCAAGGGTTTCATATCAATTAACCAAAATAAATTTAATGAAATAATTCGAGCTTTAAACATCCACTTCCGTCGGCAAGATACTACGCGTAACTTACGTGGTTAATGTGGTTTATTAACTCTCATTTTGAGGACTCAATGAGGACCTACTTGAAGAGAATTGAAGAAGACGTTCACACAATGCCACACAATGCTTGACATTCCCGATCAGTGACAAGCTTCAAAGATTATCGTCGACTGCATAAGTTTCTACTAACAAAAGAAATTGTCTTCAAAGACATCAACAACAGATACACAGTTTTTATAAAATCAATTGAAAACTAGAATTCATTAAAATGTCAGTTATAATATTTTTGTCTTTCCTTTTGAATATCATTGTGTGTATATCATCGTGAATATTAAAATGTTGGCAAACAGCAGAAAAGTCAATTTTCCAATAAGGACGTTTCGTGGGTCAGTTTTCAACTTATCAGGAGAGTTGGAAAATAGATGCAGTTAGGGAGGACGTAGAGTGATAACTGATTTCAAAAGTCGATCAATTACCATTATTCTTAACCTAACTTTTCAAAATGCTTGGAGAAATCAGTTGAATGCTAAATATGAGTACTCTTCAAAAACGAAATATTGAAAAATAAAAATTTCAAAATTAAAATCAACAAATTTCTTAAAGCAATAGTTGCATAGGTAAAAGTTGACAAATTTCTGCTTGTGAGCGTCCCTTGAATGTTTTTTCACATTGGTGTTCTGTTGAAAATGTTTAGCTGAAGTATATAAATCTAGTCGAAGCAAGTCTTATAAAATTGTCAGGATGAAACCGTGAGATCAGTTTTCCACTGATAATGCCCCCGAGTACATTTTCAGTTTCGTTGCCATAGAAAGCAGCTTAACCGATTTGGTTGCGATTTTAACAAATATATTGTGATGTGCTTCACTCAACATTCAGTGTTCAATTTATTTCAATCGGCTCAGAAATAAAAAAGTTATGTAAATTTTAAGAATCACGTCACACATTTGTTGGAAAGAAATACTATAAAAATACCGTTCAGTTGAATTGGTTAACTATAATTATAATCAGTTAACTAATTCAGTAATCCAATAATTTTTTCTTTCTTCACTATAATTATAGTTTATAAAACGATTTTATTGTAAATCAAAGATACACGAGACATTTTGCTGTTAAAAAATCTGGGAAAACCCAAAAACAGAAGTTCAAGCAAACGAAGCCGAAGGCAACAGTTAATGTAAGAAAATATATTTTTTGAATCTTTCAGTTTGAATATGAACTATAAAAACTTTCAATGCAAGAAGTTCACAAACACTGATTAACACTCATAATTTCAATACAATTTTACTCTTCCTTCATGTGATAACACGTTGCCGCTTTTTTGTCATATAAATAGTTGACGAACATTGTATGAAACTTTGTCAGTGGGAAATGATCAGTGGATTCGAAAATCATTAGCTCTGAGTAGAAGCAGTGAACCAATAATGCCAGCCAAGCAGGTTGGTAGAGCTCTAACCACCAGCTACAACAGAAGAGAGGGCTAATTAAAGCATTGGTTGAGAGAGCACGACGTAGGTATCTGTGAAACTGAGAGTCTTCCTGAGAGACTCAATCACCTGAAGAATGCCCTGAAAGGGAATGTGTTTAGCGAAGGAGAATTCGAGCGGGCCATACGACCCGAGGCCTGGGTGGTCAAGGAAAAATGTTTCTGTGTTAAAAATGTTACCAGACGGAATTGGGGTTATATCAGAGAAACACGACTTTATACCAATATTATGGGCCACCAAAAACTATCAGATACAGTCTAGGGTCCGCTAAGGACCCTAGACAACATTCAGCAACACCCGGGATATACCGGATTCTTTGAAGCTGAGGGTCGGTCTACATTGGAACCACGAAAATAAGTATTCAAAGATACTCGCACAGTAATATTCGGTAAAACTCAAAATTACTATCCAAGAGTATATAGATCGCCTTTAATAATGTCTACCACAGTAGTAGACAAAACGGCAGGCATAAAAACCTGCAAACCAAGGCCAAAAAACTGCGAAATTTCGGACTACTGGTCCGGCCATGCATTGACTTTTCTTAACAATTTCAATCGTTCTATGGAAAATACGCAAACATTCCTAAACGGCCATCATTCTGCATATTTAACGAAGAACCGAGTTTCCCACAAACAATTCAGTAATTAATTACGTAAGAATAATAATAAGCATCAGTCAGATGCGAGCAGGTGTAACAGCGCCAACGAAAAAACGAAATTCTCCGGTAGAAGAAGCAGTCTTGAAATACGGGCTGTGTTGCCAATAAGGTTCAAAATACGGGAAATCTGTATATTTTCAGTATCCTCGAATATTTGTTGCGTTTTCAGATTTTTACTTTTTTTTGTGCTTTTTACGCTTTGCCACTTCGTCTCAGAAGATTAGTTTCATCTCAGAGTGTCTCAGACCACGTACAACTCGGCGTTGACCGATCGATCTAAGTTATTCATTTGACCTAGTGCTTTTTCCGGGTAAATTAGTGGTGGTCTGCAGGATTTTGGGCCTGCGGAAAATAAGTTTCAAAGGAATGCTAATAATACCTCTTTCATTTCGATTTTTAATTTACCAAATTTGCTACGTTCATAATGGTTCACTCCAAAGTATAACATTTTTCACAACGTAAAACCAATATTTAATCAAACAAAAACCATCAGGCAGAGTCTCAGGTCAGCAAAAGACCCTAAAGAACCTCTAGCAACGCCAGGGGTATGCCGGATTCCGTGTAGCTGCAGGTCTGTCTACATTGAAGCCTCGAAACGAATTATAGGGACCCGTCTCTCCGAACACAAAAAAAACTGTCGCCTTGGACAAACCAAACATGCTCTCAACGAAGAAGGTACCCAAATTATCTCATTCGAAGACACAGTGATACAATACCCAAAACTACTACCCATAAATATATAGAAAGGCAATAGAGATCCAAAAACCTAGGGATAATTCCAATAGAAAAGAGAAGACAATGAATATCAATAAAAGCTGGCTACCTCTCCTGAGAGGTACACACACAATACGAACAGGTGATACAATAATGAACAATATAAATAGAGCGATCAGTACTGAAATAGTAGTTGATGAGTGGAGACGATAGGAACAAGAACCCGAGCATCAACTCGGGTGTTGGACCATTACCACACAGCCTTTGAAAATGTCTACCGCAGCAGTAGACGAAACGTCAGGCATAAAAACCTGCAGACCACGGCCAAAAACCCCGGAAAATAGCCTTCATATATTGATTTTTGTTATTATGAGAATGTTTCAATTCATCACAATTATAATTCAGTTCATAGGTTCCTGATGAAATTGTTGAGGTTAAGCGAAATAGCAATTGTTTCTGGTTGGAGTCTGGAGTCAGCTGAACTTCACCTTTCATTATCATTCTTTTTTTATTGATAAATGCAACATTTATTTCGATGACAATTAAGACGATTATTATTATGCATATTGCCAAAGGCTAATAACTCATTTTTCGATGAATTCAAGTTTCGCGCTTTTCAATCGAATTTTCACCCTCTCGCAAAACAACTTTATTGGGTTGGCAACACCGAATACGAGTCGTGGTTATGAGTGTGTGTGAAAGACAAGCACCTGCGTCGCATATGTTCAACGGGCCTCAACATAACCTATCCAACAACCGCCGAAGCCAATATTGCTGAATATCTGACCCCTTTTAGTTTTCTGCCACTTGCCACTTTAATTAGGAATTTTATATTTTACGCTCCCCATGAGTCGCTCAAGTATGGCTCACTTGATATCGGATTAAAAGCGTGAGTCGGTTTGTAGGGGGTAGTTAGGGTAAGGGAGTTTATTAAGTTTCCATACTGTCGGCTGCTTGTCTTTCCGAATGAATTGTGATGAGGTATGCCTCATATACGGGATATTTTTTCCTAATAATATTGGGAACTCACCTTGATTTGTCAAGTACTATGCTAGGGATCTCGTTAGAGGGATTTGGTAGTAGATACAAATAGTTGAGAATATTTGTTTCGTATTTTATTCATTTACTGATGTAATGAATATTTCCAAATCGTATTTTCACAATCGTGACTAGTGGCTGTATTAATACTCTCGATATTAAACTCCATTCCTGAAAAAAAATGTTTGCTGATTTTTGTGGGGTGTTTGGGTTTGATGATGGGATTCAAATCGAATCAAATATTTCATAAGCCATAGGTCTCAAAAATGAGATTGGAATCGTCGAATACATATATAGCACATGGAAAGGCGATTACATCTCCAGTTACGACGTCGTCAGCATCTATGGAATTGGCAGAAGACCCAAACCACAAATATCAAAGATAAAAGAGGCTTCCAAAGGCTGTTCGTTGCCAAGTCAAGCTTCAATATCATTCTATAAAAAAAGTACTTGAGGTCCAACAGTAAACAGCGCTGTTTTATTTAACGACAGTGGAGTCCGGGCAGTACATTATTGGTATAGTCTACCACCACTGATGAGACGTTTGGCAGATCAAAACAGCGTTGACTGTTAATGAAGAACTTACTTCCTGAACGACTTCTCTTGGTTCTAGATTCAAATGTGTTGTAAGGCTTCACAGGACACAGCGACAATTCTCACAGTACGTTTTCTCCATTTCACTAAGCGATACCTCATTGGTTAGTGTCTAAGATACCCTACTACCAATCTCCGGTCTTTCTTATCCATCTGTAGAATCAGTGTTGCTTTCTGTGGTGATGAACTAATGAACCGTTTTGTTTGCCCTTCTATCATTTTATTATGTGACATATTATCTGATCAAGTTCCCGTCGTCAGAATTCCTCCTTTACAAAACTTGAAAAGTCTACGAAAATGTTGTGAGTCGGATTGTATAGCTGTCTATTTTGCTACGATTCCAATACTGGAATAAACATTTCATTCCATTTCAATCCACGAAATCTTTGAAAAAGAATAGTTGGGAGAGGCGAGGATCCTTTGTCGATATGTCTGTCAAAGTTATTCCACTGATGCTGGTTGAACACCAAAAAATATCACCCTTCTTCGCAGTTTGGTGAATCCTGATGGCACCGCTACTTCTTTCATTTTACAACAAAGCAGGTAACTGAAATTAACTAAAACACTTTGCGTTGTGGCTGGTATTGTAACGAATAAAATGGTTCTCGCTAGATATAAGTTGAGCGCATCTAATGACGTGATAAATTGAGAAAGGATCACCATTAGGACAATTTATCCAGTTTGTAAGAAGTCGATAGAAGCTCCAAAGTGTAGATGCTGAACTTCCTACACGTGAACACTTTTCCAGAATAGGTTTTCCACTATCTCCAACACAACTTTCAGTAAGTAGTGGAAATTAAAAAAAAAGACATATTGGCAAACATTGGGGCATACTTTTCTCAATTAAAGAATTGAGGAAATCTTATGAACACGTTAAGATTTATATGTCATTGATTTTACGTGACAGATAAATCTTTAGAATAGGAATAAAACATCTAATTTCAAGGGTTTCTCACCAAAAACTCCAGGCAACAAATCCGCGTAGCTGTAACATAATCCAAGCTGAAAATGTCCGGACTTTTCGAAAATGAATAACTTTTATAGGTTTTCTGTTATTTATTTTACGAAGTACAATGACTAGCACCTGCTATGTGCCCACGCGCCACCATCTGCCATTTGGCCATTGTTGTAAATATTATTATATCATTTTCTTTTACTGCTATTAGCTACCAGCGATGTAGACACCTATCATTTCATTAACGACCTAGTTCAATTTTTATCAAACAAGCTAGTGTTATAAAGCAGGTACTTTACGAAAAACAAGCTATCGGGATTGTTGGAATTGAGTGACTGTTAGCCAATACCTACAGCTCTGTCAAATCTATGGTGAATAATTTATGAGACTGATGAAACTAATAATTATTTCATTAAAAGACAAGCAATTCGTTCTACATATATATTTAGACTACGATGAATCCAAATTTAGATGCAATCGGCTATATTTTTTTAAACGATTTCAAACACTAACAGTTTCATCTGAAAAACGATCGATTACCGGCCAATGAATAATTCAATTTGCCCATCCAGAATTCAAACAATATATCATAAGTACTCGATCTTTCTTCGATCCCAGTATCATAGAAATGACAAACTCGTGAGTTGACCAATAAATTATGTGGTTAACAAAAGTAATGACACAAAAAACACAATACAATTCAGTCGCCATATAAATTGTGGTAAATGAAATCACAAAAGATTGTCATCTATTATGATCTTAATTGATTACACTGGGAGCGGTCTCTAGAACTTTATTGCCTGTTTTGTTTTGTTTCAAGTATACGGGCTTATTTACTCAAACACTACGTTCAAGTGGTTTTCAAATAGAGATTTTTTCTGGATTCAATATTTTTAATGAAACTTCATTAGTTGACATACAAGAGCTTTGGTAAATTGACGTGGCATGTGAACACGTTTGAAATTCAAAGAATAGTGATGCAAGATAACTAACTAACTACGCCGATTGTCGTTTGAATTGCCTATCAACAAAACAATCATCTAGTAAAAAATATTAATTTTTTTCACTCTGCTGAAAATTGTAATGTTTCGTTGAATCCGGTTTTCCGTTAATCAGCTGTCGCTCCCCATACGAACGACAACTCTCAGAAGTTGAGAAACTTGTGCAAGCAAGGACTAACGAGGTCTTACCTTTTAACGTGTGATTCCTAACACGGTTGCAGAATCATTCCAGCTTTAACCATATAAATTCTCTCGAGAAAAATATCTGGTCGAGGCCGGAACCGAACCCACGACCTTCCGATCGTGAGTTGGGCACACTACCACCGCGCCAATTCCACAACTTTGTCATTGATTTTTCCATTTAACCTCAGCTATCAAAGAAACGCTCAATAGAAATGCTATACATCTGCAATTTCATAGATTTCAAAAGTATTTTCCATGAGTCAATTCTCGATAATGGGTTTTCAAGTTGTCAATTTACTTGTGATTAACCAAAAGAAACGAGGAGTATTACTTTGATACTTTCAAAAAAATCCTTCCGAGCTCCTTTATAAGGAGAATACTCCAGGAAACTTGTCCAATCATCACCTTATGCATTCATGATATGCCTCTGTCATGAATCAGTCTCTGTTATTTTCATCCGAATATGATTTCTGTTAGTAGATTAAATAAAGTAGGTACTGGAATGCTATTCATAATGCCTAATAATATCTAAGCTGATAAATATAAGGAAAATTTGCTCGTATTTTTTTAAAACTCATTCAAAATAATCTCTATATTCTCTATATTCGGCGCAGTGGGTAGGATAGTATCCTCTATGAAACGTCGTTCAAAACTTTCCAGTGTTCAACCAGATGTCACCTAAGAGTAATCTTCAGAAGTATTTCTTTTCTTTGTTTTTTTGGTAATTGTAACAGAATGATGTGGGATTGATATTCATTAGGAGCTTGTATTCATTAGACGTCTCTTTAAAATTATTTTCTTTGTATTTGGCGCAGTCGGTAGGACAGTATTGTTTCATGAAATTTTTTAAAATTTCCTGCTGTTATCTAGCTGTCACCAACGAGTAATTCTGGAAATCTCCAAAACTTTTGGACAAGCTAAAGGGAGGCGGACACCTAATTTTTTTACGTGAGATCGAAATATAGTAAGTGTTCATTGACCGTGATTTGTAATCTATGAATACAAATCTCCAAAATTCCTTCGCAGCACATAACAAGATAAATTTACAACAGGCGCTTGCCGAATACATTCCATGAATAATACCAGCCAATTATTATTTAGCGAACGCTTTCGCAGCCAGCTCTTCCAACATTCTGAAAGAATCCATAGACGTGCGGTAAGAGGTCGCACGTACGAATCCCGTGCCGTATTCGTCTGCTGACGTTTCGTGACTGTTTTCCTACCGCTCCTCGTCGCCGCCGCCTCAACGAAACTCCAGAAGAATATTAAACAAAACTCAGTCGGCGATGCCTTCACGGTAAGCCGTCGCAGGACGATAAACATTGCTACGGAATGTAATGGCAATCACATACAATTGTTTAATGTGTCGTCTGGTGTTATACAAGATATCATTGTATCTTTCTGCCGTTTAGATTGCGTAATCGATAGGAGGAGTGAAATTCCGTTGGTTAGCGTCAGATGCGGTAGGGAGACACAAAGTTCTTTGACAGAAAAAAAGATTGATAATAATAGAAGTTTAAGAAAAATACGTTGAAAAAATGCAATGCATCTGTAATATGAATAATTTAGTTATTGGATGACGGTACTCTCAATGGAATTAAAAATATCATGTACTTCGCTACTGAATACCAATTTCCTCAATTAAAGAAATTGAAAATTTCATATGATGACTGTTGTTTGCTGGTCTCGAAGAACACGAGGGTATTTCTGAAAAAGTCCAAGAAAAATATATAAAAGAAAGTACATTTTATTTTTGTATTTCGTTACAAAATGGCTCTCCCGAATTACATCGTCTATCCACAAGTGTTCTCTAGTAAATATTGTATTCCCTCACACAAAACTGGACTTTATCACAGGTCACTTTCATATTCATCTGTAGAAGTCTACAACTCCATACCGGATTAAATCATAGCTAGCTCCTCATTTGAATACTCCAAGATTAAATACTTGAAATTTTATTTTATTTTTTGATATTTTTGTAATCCGCTTTTGCTGGAACATCACAGACCGACATCACCAACAAACGTGCCAATAAAGATCAACCAGAACAGGAAAGACGAAGCCCTCGTCTTCACAGAACCAAACAACCAAACCAGGAAACTCACTGCATTGGGGCGACTATTACAAAACTGAACGTCTCACTACCAATACGATGAAAACCACAAGTCCAGCCCCTACAAAAAACACACAAAGAAACTCGAGAGTCCAAACCAGAATCTTGCACTGTAGCGAGAGATTTTTCTGGCTCTCGCTCGGTTTCCTGTGTTTCTTTATGTGCCTTTCGATGGTGTTTGTTTGGTTTTGAGGTTTCCATCGTTTCCGCCACGAGGCAGCCAGTTTTGTCCTACTCGCTCCAATGCATTTCCCGATTTGGATGAGGGGTGCGTCAAATCCATGTTCCTAAGGGCGGTGGAAAAACTAAGGGCTTATGTATGACTTGTAAAATGATATCACAGCAGATTTGATCCACGGGCAGTAGTTTGGAAACTTCTGCAATTGAGTAAAGTTGCGTTAGGTTAGGTCAGAAGTGAGTGGGTCTATTCGACTCTCCACCGCAACCCACAAGGGTTTATTGTGGCTCACACCTACTCAAACTCGACC